>PVIW01012895.1:0-29932 GCA_004026585.1 Noctilio leporinus | reverse complement strand
AAAAAAAAAAAAAAAAAAAAAAGAAATCCAACAGACAGAGATATAAAGAAGAAATACACATCCAGACAGGTAGAAGGGGTGGAGCCAGTTCAGAAGGGATGTGGTTTGGCAGTGCAGTTTGGTGGGACAGTGGCTGTGGTTGGGAGGTGAAAACTCAGTCACACATTAAAAAAAAAAAGAGGTATACCTGGGAAGCACTCCCAGTACCAGACCAGACAACACAGCTTATGGTTCCAGTGCTGGGGGGAAAACAGCCTCATTGCTTCTGACTGTGAAAATCAGTGCAGGTTGGGGCAGAGGGAGAAACTCCTGGTCTCTCAGCAGACTCTTTGTTTAGAGCGCCCCCACAGTCCTAGAATGTCCCCATGGCCACCCACTCTGGGAACCACTGCAAGGGCCACAGCTAGAGAGGCAGAAATGCCTGGAAAAGGTGTGAGTGCTGAGCAAGTGGTGTTGTTCCCTTTCAGACCCCTCCCCCACATACAGCACCACATCTACTTCACCCACACTGAGGAATACCTAAGGCTCCATCCCTTACAACATAACAGGCGCAACAGCTCTACCTAAGACACAGAGGCAAATGCAGGAGTTTGTCAAGTTGAGGAGACAAAGAAATATAGGCCAAAAAAGGGAACAGATCAAGGTTCCAGTGGCTGAACTAAGTAATGAAGAGGTAGCCAACCTAATAGACACAGAGTTCAAAACACTGGTGATAATGGTGCTCATAGACTTGATAGATATGCTTGGGTATTGCAGACACACAAAGGAAGAAGTGAAGGCTACGCAAAGTGAAATGAAGGAAAACCCACACAAAAACAATGGTGAAGGGGAGGAAACCAGGGTTCAAATCAATGATTTGGAACATAAGGAAGAAATAAACAGTCAACCAGTACAGAATGAAGAAACAAGAATTGAAAAAAATGAGGAGAGGCTTAAGAACCTCTGGGCCAACTTTAAACATGCCAACATCCAAATCATAGGGGTCCCAGAAGAAGAATGAGAGCAAGAAATTGAAAACTTATGTGAAAAAATAATGAAGGACCCTGGCTGGTGTGGCTCAGTGGATAAGGAACCAGCCTGCAAACCCAAAGGTTGCTGGTTCGATTCCCAGCCAGGGCACATAACCAGGTTGCAAGCCAGGTCTCCAGCCAGGTCTGTGGCTAGAGGCAGGTGAAAGGCAACTATACATTGATGTCTGTCTCCCTCTCTGCCTCCCTCCCTGTCCTCCTCTCTGAAAATAATAAAATATTAAAACAAAATAATGAAGGAAAACTCCCCAAATTTGGTGAAGGAAATAGACATACAAGTCCAGGAAGCAGAGTACTAAACAAGCTGGACCCAAAGAGGTCCACACCAAGACACATCATAATTGAAATGCCAAAGTTTCAAGATGAAGAGAGAATCTTAAAAGCAGCAAGAGAAAAGAAGAGAGCTACCTACAAAGGAGTTCCTATAAAACTATCAGTTGATTTCTCAAAAGAAACCATGCGGGCAAAAAGGGACTGGCAAGAAGTATTCAAAGTGATGGAATGCAAGATTACCCTATCCAGCAAAGCTATCTTAGAATGGAAGGGCAGATAAAGTGTTTCCCAGACAAGGTAAAGCTAAAGGAGTTCATCATCACCAAGCCACTATTATATGAAATGTTAAAGGGACTTATTTAAGAAAAAGAGAATAAAAACTATGAACATTAAAATGACAACAAACTGACAACTATCAACAGAACCTAAGAACAAAACAAAACAAAAACAAAACAAACAAAAACTAAGCAAACAACCAGAATAGCAACAGAATTATAGGTATGGGGACCATTTGGAGGGTTATCAACTGGGAGGGGGAAAGGAGAAAGTGGTGCTGGGATTAACAAGCATAATTGGTAGGTACAAAATAGATAGGGGTAAGTTAAAAATAATATAGGAAAGGGTGAAGCCAAAGAACTTACATGCACAACCCAGGGACATGAACTAAGAGTGGTGGGATTGCTGGAGGGAAGGTGAGTACTGAGTGGAGGGGAGCAAAAGGAAAAGAAATTGAGACAACTGTAACAGCATAATCAATAAAATATACTTAAAATAAAATACCCTTATGCTCTCTCCACCTTTATCAATCTTTGCTAGTTAGTTGTGGATATGGTAGTGGTTGTTGCCATTCTTCAATTTTTAAAGTGTATTTTATTGATTATTGATTATGCTGTTACAATTGTCCCAGTTTTTCCCCTTTGTTTCCCTCCACTCAGTACCCCTCTTCCCTCCATCAATCCTGCCCTGCTTAGTTCATGTCCATAGGTTGTGCAATTAAATTATTTGGCTTCACCCTTTTCTATACTATTCTTAACACCCCCCTGTCTACTTCATACCTACCAATTATTCTTCCTGGTCCCTGTACCATTGCCCTACTTCTCCTTCTTCCTCCTCCAAGCTGATAACCCTCCAAATGATCCCCATGCTTTTCTGGTTCTGGTTGTTTGTTTTGTTTTTATTTTTTTAGATTCAGTTGTTGATAGTTGTGAGTTTATTGTCATTTTAATGTTCATAGTTTTGATCTCCTTTTTCTTAAATAAGTCCCTCTAACATTTCATATAATAGTGGCTTGGTGATGGACTCCTTTAGCTTTATCTTGTCTGGGGAACACTTTATCTGCCCTCCCATTCTATTTTCACACACACACACACACACACACATATATATTGCTATTACAGTTGTCCCAATCCACCCCCACCCCCGCCCTTCCATTCTAGATGATAGCTTTGCTGGATAGAGTAATCTTGGTTGTAGGTCTTTGCTTTTTATCACATTGAATACTTCTTGCTAGTTCCTGCTTACCTGAAAAGTTTCTTATCAGCTGCAAGTTTTATAGGAACTCCTTTGTAGGTAACTCTCTTGCAGCTTTTAAGATTTTCTCTTTATCTTTAACCTTTGGTATTTTAATTATGTGTCTTAGTGTGATCTTTTTTTTTTTCTTTGAAGATTTTATTATTTTTAGAGAGAGGGGAAGGGAGAGAGGCAGAGAGGGAGAGAGAGAGACATCAATATGTGGTTGCCCCTCACTCACCTCCAGCTATGGACCCGGCAGGAAACCCAGCTTGCAACCTGGCTATGTGCCCTGGCTGGGATTCGAACCAAGACCCTTGGGTTTGCAGGCCCACACCTTATCCACAGTGCCACCAGCCAGTGCTGTGTGATCTTCTTTGGGTCTAGATTATTTGGGGCACAGAGATGCACTCCCTGTGCTTATATGTCTATTTCCTTCACCAAATTAGGGAAGTTTTCCTTCATTATTTTTTCACATGTTTTCAATTTCTTGCTCTTTTTCTTCTCCTTCTGGAACTCTTATGATTCAAATGTTGACACGTTTAAAGTTGTCCAAAGGTTCTTAAGCCTCTCCTCATTTTTTCAGTTCTTGTTTCTTTATTTTGTGCTGGTTGACTTTATTTCTTCCTTATGTTCCAAATCATTGATTTGAACCCTGGTTTCCTTTCCTTCACCATTGTTTTTGTGTGGGTTTCCTTTGTTTCACTTAGGAGAGGCTTAGGAACCTCTGGGACAACTTAAAACATGCCAACATCCAAATCATAGGGGCTCCATAAGGAGAAGAAGAAGAGCAAAAGATTGAAATTCACTTCTTCCCTAATGCATTTGTAGTACCGAAGCCTGTCTGTCAAGTCTGTGAGCATCATCATTACCAGTGTTTTGATCTCTGTATCTGTTAGGTTGGGTATCTCTTCAATGCTTAGTTCAGCCATTGAACCTTGATCTGTTCCCTCTTTTGGGTTATACTTCTTTGTCTCCTCAACTTGACAGACTCCTGCATTTGCCTCTGTGTCTTTGGTAGAGCTGTTGTGCCTGTTATGCTGTAAAGGGCAGAGCCTTAGGTATTCCTCAGTGGAGGGCGACCCGTTTCACCACGTTGTGGCACTGTACATCGGGGAGAGGTTTGAGAGGGAACAATGCCAACTTGCTCAGCACTCACCCCTTTTTCCAAGCACTTCTCCTGTTTCCTGGATGTGACTATTGCCCCTCTACCTGTTGTCCTGGTGACGGTTCCAAGAGTTGGTGGGTTTGCATACGTTCTAGGACCATGGGGGTCCTGTAGACAGAGTGTGCTGAGAGACTGGCATTTTCTTTCTTCTCCCCATCCCTCACTAGTTTCCACAGTCAGAAACAGTGAGACTTTATTTACCCTAGAGCTGGAACTGTGAGCTGTGCAGCCTGATCTAGGGGCTGGGATCCTTCCCCAGGTCTCCCTCCCAACTTGTATAATTTGTGACTATGTTTCCTGTTGGTTGGCCACATGCACTACTTCCTGCTGCTGCCACCACTGCCACCACACCCCATCCCCTCCACCCCAGCTCTACCCCTTTTGCCTGTCTGGATGAGTATTGCTTCTTTATATCTTTGTTTGTTGGACTTCCATGCAGTTTGATTTTCTAGTAGTTCTGGTTGTTTTTAGTTTTGAGGTAGTTGTAGTCCTTCTTGTGGTTGTGGAGGGAGGCAAAGTGGCATTGCTTCAATTTTATTCCTAGTTCTTCACTTTTTTTGTATTCCAAATTTCAATTTTTTAAAAAGAAAACTTAAAAAAATTAAAAAAAAATTATTTTCAGAGAGAGGGGAAGGGAGAGAGGCAGAGGAAGAGAGACATCAATGTATGGTTGCTTTTCACCTGCCTCCAGCCATGGACCTGGCTGGAGACCTGGGTTGCAACCTGGCTATGTGCCCTGGCTGGGAATCGAACCAGCAACCTTTGGGTTCACAGGCTGGCACCTTATCCACTGTGCCACCAGCCAGGGCAACCAAATCTCAAATTTTACCATTCCCCCTCTCTTACTTTATTTTGCCTTTCTCCTGCCCTTTCTGTATTTTTTGTTTTAAATTTGAATTTTTCCCTGTCTTAGCCTGGTTTTCATTCCTCACTCTTAGAATTCCTTCTCCCTCTGTCATCTCAAATTCACCTCCTTTTCCTCTGGACATCTCTTAAGCTATTTAAACCTAATACTATATGCTTCCCTTTTCTTACTTCATTCCACCTTCTTCCCTGCCTTTAAATTTTTATTTATTTATTATTTTTAGAGGGAGGCAGAGAGGGAGAGAGACATCAATGCAGGTTGCCTTTCACCTGCCTCCAGGTATGGCTGAAGACCTGGCTTGCAACCTGGTTATGTGCCCTGGCTGGAAATTGAACCAGTGACCTTTGAGTTCACAGGCTGGTGCCTTATCCACTGTGCCACCAGCCAGGGCTTTCTCTCCCTTTTTAATTTACAATGCAAGTTTTTCATTTTTCTCATTGCCTAGTCCCTGTTCACTACTCTTACTTTACTTCTCCCTCTACCCTCTCAAAATCATTTTTCTTTCAGTTAGTCATCTCATTTGTTTTTCTTTTCTTTTAATAGCCTTAATCTCTTTACACCTTTATTAATACTGGCTTATTTGCTCTTGATAGTGTCATTGCGGGTGGGTGTTATTTTTGCAGGTGTTGGTTTCTTTCCTGGGCTGTTCTGGCCACACCTGCACAATAGCATACATGATGTGGTGGGTGGTGTGACTCCCAGTCAGCCGGCCAGAGGGAAGGACCTACCAAAGAATGACCCAACAACAACCAAAACCCAATTACAACCAGACAGCCCAAATAAACAGCATAGAGGGCATCCCAAGAACATCAAGTTTGGAGATTAAAGGGACTGGACCGCTGAACCCCACAGGTCCTCCTACCACAGACAGTCATACCATGAAGACATGGAGTCAAAGCAGATCACTGTAAGAAGCAGATACAAACAAGAAGAGTCACCTACAATGGGGTGTCAAAGAAATAAATTCCAATAAAAAGGAAAGGAGTAATACCTAAATGAAATAGAGGAAAGCAAACTCTCAGACACTGAGTTCAAAATAATGGTTATAAGGATGCTCGACAAGCACAGTGAGAACTACAAAGAACTCCAGGGAAGCTACGAGAAACTTACTGCAATCTACACCAGCATGAAAAAAGGCACAGAAACTATCATTAAGAGGAGGAAATGAATGATACACTTCCTCAAATGAGAAACACAGTAGAAGGAATTAAAAGCAGGCTGGGTGAAGCAGAAGATCAGATCAGTGAGCTGTAGGGTAAGGTGAAAAAAAATCCCCAAACAGAGCAACAAAATAAAAAAAATACTAAAAAAGAATGAAGAGGGTTTAAGGGAGCTGAAGGACAGCATGAAATGTAATAATATCCACATCATAGGGATACCAGAAGGAGAAGAAGAGGAGCAAGGAATAGAAAACCTGTTTGAAAAAGTAATGATGAAAAACTTCCCTAACTTGAGGAAAAAAGCCATGTAAGTCTAGGAAGCACAGAGGGTCTCAATCAAGATGAACCAAAGGAGACTCACCCCAGTCACAATTGAGATGAACAAAAGAAACTTACCCCAAGACACATAATTAAAATGCAAAATTCAAAGACAAAGGGAGAATCTTAAAGGCAGCAAAGGAGAATCATCCAGTAACATATAAGGCTATCAGCTGATTCTGCAACAGAAACACTACAAACCAGAAGAGAATGGCGAGGAATATTCCAAGTAATGAAAAGCAAAGGCCTGCAACTAAGACTACCTAGCAAGGCTCTCATTTAAAATGGAATGCAAAATAAGAAGTTTTCCAGAAAAAAGAAGACTAAAAGAATACACCTCTATCAAACCAGCATTGGCACACATGCTAACGGGACTGTTTTAAGAAGATGGGGGTGGGGAATATGTAGAAGGGAATAAATGGCAGTGAATAAGTACCTATCAATAATCTTAAATGTAAATGGATTATAGGCACCAATCAAAAGACATAGACTAGCTGAATGGATAAGAAAATATGGCCCACATATATGCTGTCTACAAGAGATCCACCTCAAAACGAAAGATCTACACAGACTGAGAGTGAAGGGATGGAAAAAACATTTCAAGCAAATGTACATGAAAAAAAAAATCTGGGGTAGCAATACTTATACCAGACAAAATATATTTGAAAATAAAAGCTATAAAAAGAGACAAAGAAGGACACTTTATCATACTTAAGGGAACAATCCATTGAGAAGATATAACCCTTATAAACATATATTCACCCAACACAGGAGCACCCAAATATATAAGGAGAATCTTGGACTTCAAGGAAGATATCAACAGCAACACACTCATACTAGGAGATTTAAGCATCCCATTGTCAACAATGGACAGATCTTCCAAGCAAAGAAACACCAAGGATATTGTGGCATTGAACAATATCTAGAACAAATGGACTTAATTGATATATATAGAACCTTTTGTCACAAAGAAGCAAAATATACATTCTTTTAAAATGCACATGGAACATTTTCAAAGACAGACCACATGGTAGGATGCAAAATAAGCCTCAACAAATTCAAGAAAATTGAAGTCATATCAAGCATCTTCTCAGATCACAATGGCTTGAAAATAGAAACCAATCTCAAGGAAAGAACTCAAAATCATTTAAATTCATAGAGACTGAATAACATGCTATTAAATAATGAATGGGTTAACATTGAGATCAAGGAAAAAATGGAAAAGTTTCTGAAAACAAATGAAAATGAACATACAACAGCCCAAACCTATGGGATACAATGAAGGCTGTCCTGAGGGAGGAAGTTCATAGGAATATGGCCTAAGTAAAAAAGGTAGAGAAATCTCAAACAACCTAACCCAACATTTACAAGAACTAGAGAAATAACACACAAAGGCCAGAGTAAGTAGAAGGAAGGAAATAAGATTAGGGCAGAATTAAACAACACAGAGACTAAAAGAAAAAAAAATTCAAAGGATCAATAAATCCAGTAGTTAGTTCTTTGAAAAGATAAACAGAATTGTCAAGCCTCTAACCAGACTCAGCAAGGGAAAAAGAGAGAAGACCCAAATAAATAAAATTAGAAATGACAGAGGAGAAATCACAATCTATACCACAGAAATACAAAGGATTGAAGAAATTATGAACAACTGTATGCCAAGAAATTTGATGACCTGAGTGAAATGGATAAATTTCTAGGAACATATAATATTTCAAAACTACAAAATTGAATCAGGAAGAAGCAGAAAGCCTGAATAGACTTATAACAACTAGCAAAATTGAAGAAATATGCAAAGAACTCCTGGTACACATCAGTCTTGGACTGGATGGATTCATAGGTGAATTTTTCCAAGCATTTAGGGAAGAGTTAATTTCTGTCCTCCTTAAACTATTCTGAAAAATTCAAGAAAAGGGAAGACTCCAAACTCTTTTTATGAAGCCAGTGTTAGCCTAATTCCAAAACCAGGTAAAGACATAACAAAGAAAGAAAACTACAGGTTGATATTGCTGATGAACGCAGATACTAAAATCCTTAACAAAGTATTGGTGGCTCAGATCCAGCAATATATTAAAATGATCATATACTACGGTCAAGTGGGATTCTTCCTAGGGATTCAAGGATGGTACACTACTTGCAAATCAATAAACATAATACAGCACATAAACAAAATGAAGGACAAAAACCACATGAACATATAAATAGGTGCTGAAAAAAGCATTTGATAAAATCCACTACCCTCTTATGATAAAAAAATAAAACACTCAGCGAAGTGGGAATAGAGGGAGCATACCTCAACATAATAAAAGCCATATATGAGAAACCTGCAGCCAACACCATACCTAATGGGGAAAACTAAAAGCTTTCCCCTAAAGATCAGGAACAAGATAAGGGTGTCTGCTTTTACCACTCTTATTGAATATAGTATTGGAAGTTCAAGCCACAGCAATCAGACAAGAAAAAGAAATGAAAGGCATCCAAATTGGAAAGGAAGAAGTAAAACTATTTACAATAGCCAAATGCTGGAAATAGTCTGGGTGCCTATCAGTAAATGAGTGGATCAAAAAACTGTGGTACAATTATGCAATGGAATCCTGCACAGCAGAAATAAAGGAGGAACTCCTATTTTTCTCAAGAACATAGATGGAGCTGGAGAGTATTATGCTAAGTGAAATAAGTCAGGTGGCAAAAGACAAATGCCATATGATCTCACCCATAAAAGGAACCTAATGAACAAAATAAATAAATCAGCAAAATAGAATCACAGGCAAGAAAACATGGATCAGAGAGACAGTGACCAGAGGGGAGATGTTGGTGGGATAATGGTGGGAAGAAGGAGATTGGATGAGACAAAGAACATGTATTAAGGACCCACATACAAAAGTGTGGGATTGACTGTGGGAGTAGGGGGAGGGTGGGATGGTGGAGGAGGGCAAAGGGGGAAAAATTGAGACAACTGTAATAAAACAATAAAAAAATAAAATCTAACACCCATTTTTGATAAAAATGAATGAAAATATAACTGCAATACTATTATCACACTAAAAATTTATACATCCTTAATATCATAAAATATTCAATGTTCAGATATCTGCAGTTATCATAATTTTTCCCTCCCCTCACCTTCTTACCTTCCATTTTTTAAAAAGGTTTTATTCATTATTTTCAGAGAGAAGGGCAGGGAGGAAGGAAGAAAGGAAAAGAATCATCGATGTACAGTTGCCTTACATCTGCCTCCAGCTAAGGACTTGGCTAGGCACCTGACTTACAACCTGATTATGTGCCCTAACTGGGGAATCGAACCAATGACCTTTGGATTCACAGGCCGGTGCCAATCCACTGAGCCATACCAGCCAGGGCCACCTTCCATTTTTCTTTATGCCTTTATAACTCCTTGTATGGATATCTACTTTTATTTCTCTTGGATAAATACCTAGGAGTGGGATTGCTGGACTATATATAAGAATGTTTAACTTTATAAGAAAATGCCAAACAAACTATTTTTCTGAATGGTGGTTTCATTTACCTTTCCTCCAGCAATACATAGGAATACCAACTGATTTCTCACAACACTTGCTACCATTAGTGTTTTAAAGTTTAGCTACATGCCAATGGTTTTTTTAGTATTTCTCAATGTCTTGCAAAAATTCTTCATGTTATGCTTATCTTGTGGAATGATCTCCCAACTCCCCAGTTTTTCAGTTCTATCTGTGTTTTATGTTAGTGTTTCAAAACACAGAATATATATGAGAATCTGCTGGGAATTTTCAAAATATATAAATCCCTGTCTCACTCCACATATGCTGTATTAACTTCATCAGGGATGGTTTACAGGCTTATTATAAATGTCAAAAAATTTCCTAGGTAATTCTGATTTATATTCCTGGATAGGCTTTTAGGCTTAAAACATTTTAGGTTCTGCTACCTATGATAGCAGAGGTTCTCTATGTTGGCTACATGTTAAAAAAATATCTGGGAAGTTTATAAAATGACCAATGCCTGGGTGCCATCTCATACCAATTAAATTGAAATCTGTTGGTGAGGACTGGGCATCAGTTGTTTTTAAAATTCCCTAGTCACTCTAATGAGTAGCCATATTCCCAATGGATTTCTCTCTGTCCTCTCTTATGACATTTATCCCTTTCTATTTTTATATTATAATAGATTTTTATGTCTTATCACTTATCTTAGGATTCATGTTATCTAAAGTAGGAGCTCTGTCTTTCTCATTTCTGTCTTTTTCATGGGGTCTAACACTGGAACTTGTAGCACAGTAGGTGCTTTATAGAGCCCTGGCTGGTGGCACAGTGGATAAGGAGCCAACCTGCGAACCCAGAGGTCGCTGGTTCAATTTTCAGCTAGGGCACACATAACCAGGTTGCAAGCCAGGTCTCCAGCCAGGTCCGTGGCTGGAGGCAGGTGAAAGGCAACCATACACTGATGTCTCTCCCTCTCTGCCTCTCTCTTCCCCTCTCTCTAAAATAATAATAAAATCTTTTAAAAATCACACGAACACATAAATTCATCATTAGGAAGAGTCTCAATCACAAGTAGGACATGTTTCCTGAGTCTCAGGTATACATGTTAATGCTATAGGTCCCTGTCCTCCCCGAGGTCTGAGTTATTGTTCATGATGACCAGTGTGGGTAATTCCTTGGTGAATAACAGAAGGAACGTTGCACTGTGTGGTATTTGTTTTCAGGCATAGCATTGGGACTAAGAATTCTATCTGTGTATGAGGTAGAGGGGCAGGGATGGGTAAGGAGACTAATCTAATTCGGATGGAAGAATTATACTAGAGGGCAGTGATAAAGAGAGTAAGGACTATTAGTAGAGAGTAAGAAATTTGAACTTACCTGATAGGCCAAAGTAGGCCTCGTAGACTCTTGAGAAGGAGAGTGAACCAGTTCTTAGGAAGTAATGAGGCAGTGGTATGCAAGGCCCAGTTCAGTAGAGACCAGAGACAAAAAGTCAAGCTGCACTCCCAGCAGTTGCTGAGAGTCTGGGCTATATAGGTTTATGGGAACAGAGAGAAGGACACAATGAGAGGTGTTAAAAAAGAATCAACAGGCTTTGATGGTGTATCGAATCTGGCAAAGACAAAGCAAAGGCTGAGAACAGTGGTGTCACTGAGACAAACGAGTGAGCTGTGGGGGAAGCCAGTTGAAATGGGGAGTAATTTCAGAAGGTACTTGGATGTGAATGTCCTGAGATCTGGGAAGAAGTAAGGGCTAGAGATGGAGATGCAGGAGCCATCAGCAGAGAGGTCCCTGCAGCTGGATAGTGGGGAGAGGGTGGTGCAGAGGAAGCCAGCAGGGTACTGACTCTGATGTGTGTGGGTGCAGTGTGTAGGTGGGGGATGGGAGAAGAACGCTGAAGAAAGAAAACGTTTTTTTTGGTTTTTGTTTTTTTGTGTGGTCTTAGATGGTGTAAAAGTGAACAATGTGAGGGCAGTGAAAAGGCCTTTGAATTTTACCAAGAGATGGACACTGATTTTATGCTGCATCCAACATCTTGGGGATGGAGGAGAAACTTGGTGATGAGGAAAGGGAGGGAGCACGTTTAAATTCCCCAGAAATGAAGGAAATGAGATAGCAGGCTAATATTCAGTGGAATTAATATATGAAGTTATTCAGCTTAGAAGAGCTCTGACCCTATGAGGAGGCAGAAAAAAAGACCTGGGGATAGGGATTTACTTCTACAGGACAGAAGCCTGGAGACTTCTGTGAGTGAAGCTCTGTTGCTGCATCTGATTCACAGGAGCCACTGGTGTGGGAAGTGTTATTTGTCCCTAAAAAGAGGCTGGGAAATTTTTTACCCATGAAATCATCTTCTTTCCCAAAGGAAAATGGGCAGTTTCTTCCAGGCAGGTTGCAGCTGTGCGCTGTTGCTACTAGATGGACTCACTTTGTTAGTTGGTGTGCAAATGAGTTTTGCTAGTTCTCTGATCACTAGATCAAATATCTGTAGACCTAGAAATAGGCTTTGATTCTCAGTTCAGCAATTTCTCTTCCTTCTGCCTGTAAAGAAGATGCTGTCTAAAATAGTATCACCTGTGAGGCGGCATGTTGATGTCTGATATATAATTTTTTATTATAAATACAGAACAGATTTTACAAATAATTTGAAAGTGGTCTTATCCAGGCAATATTAAATAACACAGAATAGCATGGATGAGGGAAAGTATACATGGGTTGTGTCAAGGTTAGAAAACCCTGAAAGGGGTACCTGAGTATAGAGAGCTCCTGCCTAATCCTCTCTGAGGGGCCTCTTACACACAACATGAGATCAATCAATCAATATCAAATAAGTTCTCTCAACAGTCCTAAAGAGACTCATGTGTGTGGAAGCTCGCCTCTCCTCCTGTTCTTCCTTTTCATTCAGACACATTTCTCCCATGGGAGAAAACAAATTTCAGAGGCTGCTCAAGAAGCCTGGGGCCCAGTTATGATCCTCAGGAGCGTCATGCCAGGCTGCTTCCCGGGTTGTAAACAGTGCCCACAGCACACGTGGATGACGGTGCATGCTTCCAGGTGCCCACTTCTCAAGGTCCACACCCACCTTAGCAAAGGCCAGTGCCCCTGAGAGTGAGGGGGCAGATGGACAGGACACACATGGCAGAAACATAGAGTCCAATGGTGGTTGATGATCAGCCTGAGGTGCCTGGAAACGGACTTAGACCCACTTCTAGCTGTGAACGAGGAAAACAGACTCTGCTTTTCTGTGTGGAGCCACTGACGTAGACACCTTGAGCAGCACCAAGGGTTCTGAGGGATTTCAGTGGCTTCTTCCACCTCAGGCCCTCAGGTTGGCTTTCATAGCAAAGCCAAGTAAAAATAACTCCTTTCACATAAATAAGGAGTTACAAAAATTAAAATGATAGGATATCTCAGAGAAGCAGGAAAACCCCCAGCACCCCAAGTTGTGCATTCTTTAATAATTATTTAAATAATTTCTGAAAGGAATCTCTGATTCCTTTCTGAAATTTACAGCAGGTGGTCTCTATTAGGAGCTGACTGCCCCCTAAGGCTGTAACCTCCTCCCTTTATAGGCATTTTCTTGAATAAAGCACTTGAACTTACTGAAACATGTGCATTTTTCCTTGAAAATCAACTATAGCTTTCCTAGTTGCTTCTAGTGGGTTCTCTGAAGACAGGCTTGCCAAAGGGCATAGGTGGGATTCTAGCCCAGCAGCAAGGTATTTGGGCTCTGGTCCCACAGGCAGGCGGAGGTATAGAATTTTTCTGTGGAGAACTGGTTACACATTTGTGTTCTTGTATGTGGTAGCTTCACACTGGCCTTTGGAGAGACGGGAGAATCCTTTACTTTTTGTCTCTCTTTGTCTGGAACATGCATTTCAGTGGATAAGGACATAACTCTCAAGGTTAAAGGAAATTCAAGTTAGACTCCAACAGGAGAGATAGGGGTGGGGAGGAATGAGTGTGCACTGAATGAGTAAGTTTAGAACAAGTCTAGGTAAAAAAGTGGGAGGAGCAAGAGGTTCTGGAAACTCTCTTCCAAGGTCTGCTTTGCCAAATTTCAGTGACAAGAAAGGTCAGGCTTCCTACAGACTCCCGGATGTACCTTTTCATCTGTTGACACTGGGGGGAGGGGCTGTGACCAGGAGCCTGGAGGTGCCTCCTGCGGGAGTGAAGGAGGAGAAGGCTGCTTCTCCTTTTCCCTGAGGGAGAGGGGTCTCCTGGGTATGGGGATGAGAAGCTTGAGTAGGTCAGTAGCGAGGTGAGCAGGGCAGGTTGCATTACTTCTTTTTTACTTCTGAATAAATCAATTCTGTGGCTGCTGGGGACGGTGGGGCTGAAGTTGGTTTCTTTGATTCCTGGGCATTGAAGATCAGGGAAGAATATGTAACTTCATGGACCTGAAAGGCATGAGCAGCAGTCAGTTAAACCAGTGTCATAGGTCAGGCTCTTGCCTTGTCTGGTGGGATTCAGCACAACCTGCTCTCAGCACTTTGAAACTCCTGGTTTTGGAGAAGGGCTTTTATTGCCCATTATCTCTGCCTGCTGCCATCCTTTGAATAATCATTAGAAGAGATGGATTATGGTATCAATACAATAGGATGGGAGAACCTTACAAAACCATTTTTAATGAAAGAAATTAGACACATATAAGGATATACTATGCTTTTCAACCTAACAGCACAAACACGCAAAAGTAATCTAGTGCATTGGAAGTCAGAATAGTGGTTACTCTTTGGAGGGAAGTGACTGGGGGGGTTCATTTTGCAAGGGGATGATTTTTTTCTTGACTTCAGTGCTTCCTCCAAGAGTATGTTCAATACATGATAATTTATACATTGTTAACATACACATATGATTTAAGCACTTTAAAATTATATATACATAATATATATATGCTTTATCAAAAGGCTAAATGAGAGAAACTCAGTAATATTCTTTTAACTAAAAGAACTAAGATGTCTCTTTCCCTCTCTGTCTCCCACCCTTCCCCTCTTTCTAGAAGTAATGAAATAAAATCTTAAAAAAAAAAAAGAACTAAGACCTCAGAACCATTGGACCAGACGTTATTCTTTGACAGGAAGAAAAGGGCTAGTTTGGAGGTGGGACAGAGTACCTTCTGCAGTGTGCTGGTGCTTTGCATTTGTTATTTCATTCCTTCAACTTCTCTCTGATGTAGGCAGCACGTCCATTTTACAGATGATGAAGCAAGGGATCAAAGAGCTTAAGTTGTTTGTCCAAGGTACCAAAGCTACTAACAGTCATAGCAAAGATTCCAATACAAGATGGGAATAACTCCAGAACCCACATTTTTGCTCAAGGTAGACCCAGGGGAGCAGTTATCTGGTACATCTTTGTTGCTGTATGGAGGAACTCTGACCCAGTCTTAATTGCATTTGTGTCCTCAAGAGTAACCCATCTTATACAGAGATATTTCCATAAGAAACGAACCAGTGGAACTGGCTGTGCTTACCTTGTTAGGTGAGTTGTCAGAGTGGCCCTGACCTGGGGAAATGAAAGAAGAGTTACCAATCCAGGTAAGTGCAAGGCTGGTTTATGGTGTTATGGCCCACCAGGCCATGGTGTTCCTGAACTGTTGTGATTTCTGGCTGAGGGAGGTGGCAGGTGGTGGAAGGGTGGCCTGGAGAGGTTCCATGATCACTTAAAGAATTTGCTTCCCTCAGAGTCTGTAGTTAAGGCCCAGGGTGTTCGTAACAGTGGTGGTGGGAGTAGAGCCTCGGTCCACTTCTGAAGATTTAGGACAAATGCCTTGTTTTTCACCCAGTTGTGCTCCTTAGCACCAGGTACCAGTGGCAGAGAGGGGCACGGAGAACCAGTTCACCCAGAGCACCACAAGATAGGGAAAGTCTCGCCAAAGGAGAGTGCCCACATCCATAACAGAGGCAGGGGGAAGAAGTAAGGTGAGGTACGGCTCCTGGAAACACGTCCATCTTACTCAGGCCTGCTTGGTCTGGCTAAGTGAGTCTCCCAGAGCAGAGTCTAGGGGAATCTTTGGTGGCTAGAAGGCTGTGAGGACCCACATCAACCTCACAGCCCTTCAATGGAAATCCCTCCAAAAAATTTAGAAGGTACCAGGTATCTGGGAATCCAGGACTCTCTGTTAGGGCAGGGCGCATGGTGCATGGCGGGACAGCAGCTCTCCCTGGGCAGTGGCAGTGGCTTTACTTACTGTGGTTGGAAGCTGAGGGTTTGTGCTCTGTAACATCGTGCAGGTCGCTTGCCCTAAATAAATATCAGAGACTGTGACTGCTATTCCCAAGCATAGGTCCTTTTCTCCTCCAGTGTGCACCCCTTTCCTGCTGGCCCGATGTTCACAAAGGTCCCTTCTTTACCAACTGCTTCTGAGCTGGCTTCTACCCTGACATCTTTCCCATTTCAAGGTAGATGATTTCTTTTCTCACTTTATTTATTGCCCAAGAGGCCTTTGGTTTCTGCTTTTTCTTAGGTTCTCTTCCTGTCCTGCCCCTCTCCTCTTCTTTTCTTCCTATGCTTGACAGAACATACGACTTGCTTTCCCCTGCTCCTTTTTTCATTCATTTTCCTTCCTGGACTTTGTTCCTCTGACTGGGGGAGAAGGAACATAATTGGTCTGCCTCTCTAAACCAGATGGGGATGGGAATAACCATGTCCCAGAGAGAGTGGGGTACAGGAAGCTTAAAGATAGGGAAGAAGAGGCTGTAGAGGTTAGTGCTGGGAAGCAGGGGTTTAGGAAGGAGGAGGAGCAGATGAAGGCCCAGAGATGGAGGGGAAGGAAATCTCCATTTCTTTCCCAAGCATGGCGGTTACTTAACCCTGAAGAACGCGGGACAAGAGGAAAGGCCATCATACCCTCCAGTCTTCCTGACATACAGATAGTACACCAGCGCCGTTACCAGAGCCACTCCGGCCAGGACTCCAATCACGATGCCAGCAATGGCCCCACCTGAGAGGCCAGAACTTTGTGGTGTTGGATCATCTGTCATGAAAAGAGAAGAATGAATGAAGGTGACATTATTTTACAGTGCGGGTATCCTGGTAAACAACTCTCAACCTGAAGAAGTCTCTACTTGTTCCTCCAAGGGATAAATTTTCTGTGGGAAGGTTTCTGTGCTGATGAGCTGATGATTTCCTTGTATTTTTTTCACTCACTGTTTCTAGGCTCATGGTCAGACTTGTCTCAATTTCATCCTGGCCTTTCTGCAACCATATTTTAAAAATAGTTTTGGAACTTTGGAGATGTGAGAAAGTCTGATTGCCATTTTTGTAAGTTATAACTTCCTACCTTTTGATGGTTGCATGTTTTTTGTGTACCAGGTGTGGCAGCATGAATATGTGCCACCCAGGTCTCCTGTGGTGGGGACTTAACTGACTGCAGGTGGTGCATTGATCACTTCCCTTGTACAGAGACTACGCTTCCCAAGGCTCCCAGCTTATGAAATAAGCTCAATTCTGTGAGAAACGGCTCTCCTCTGATGAGTGACTTTAGCTCAAGGTCTCCCCATCAGCCTTACAGGTACTTTCTTAGAACAACACTGCACCCTAAAACTGACCTCTCCTTCTCCTTCCCAGGAATCAGATCTGCATCGTGGGCTGAGCATCTGCCGGGCTCCTCCCACTTTCATCCCACTTTCCTTCACAGGCACTTTTCCCAATAAATACTTCATGTATCTAATCCTGTGTTGCCTTCTCTCTGGGGGTGACTAACAAACTAGACTAGAAACTTTGCACTCAACTCCTGTTTTCTTTTCCTTTGTTTAGTCAGTAACCATGTCCCAATGATTTTTGGTGTAATGTTCCTCCTACTCCCCATATAAAAATAATTTTGCATTTGCTGTTTCTTCTTTTTATTTCTGTTGCTCTCACTACTCAATTCAAGATTGATAATCAATATTAATGTTGGCTACTGTTATGGGGTACTTACTATGTGCTAGGCTCTGTGCTAAATCCTTTACTTATATCTCATTTGATTTCTATAATAAGCCTGTTTGATAGATATTATTTTTATTTTATTGATGAAAAAACTTGAGGCTTTACAGCAGTGAAAAATTTACTCAAAGTCTTATGACTACTAAGAGTTGGAACTGGGATTTGACTCTAGGACTACCTGACTTCATGGAGGCTAATGATAATAGTAATAGTAATAACAGCTAACAATTACGGAACATTTCCATTGTGTATGACATTTTGCTAAGGTGTTAACTGGTTATTACATTAAATATTTAACACAATACCATGAAATAGGTACTCTCATTGTAACTTTCAGTTGTGAGATATGAGGCTCAGAGAAGTTAAGACTCTGGTGCAAGAAATATGTACTTGTAAATGCTTACTTTAAAAAAGATTTCAGCCCTGGCTGGTGGCACAGTGGACAAGGCACTAGCCTGTAAACCCAAAGGTCACTGGTTTGATTCCCGGTCAGGGCACATAACCAGGGTGCAAGCCAGGTCTCCAGCCAGGCCCATAGCTGGAGGCAGGTGAAAGGTAACCATACATTGATGTCTCTTTCCCTCTCAGCCTCTCTCCATTCCCTTCTCTCTAAAAATAATAAATAAAATCTTTTTTTTTAAATAAAGGACATTTCAAATCAACGACCTAACTTTACAACTTAAGGAACTTGAGAAAGAAGAACTAATAAATTCAAACCTGGAAGAAGGAACAGAATAAAGATTAAAATGGAGATAGATCAAATACAGAATGGATAAACAATAAATAAAATCACAAGAACCTAGTATAAAGGAACCATGGACATGGACAACAGGTGGGATTGACTTTGGGGGGAATAGGTGGGTGGGAAGGGGGACCCAGGGGAGCAAAAAGGGGATGGATGTAATACAACAGCAATAAAATTAAAAAAAAAAAAAGAAAATCAATAAAAGCAAAAGTTTATTCCTCAAAATAAGATGAATAAAATTGACAAACTTTTAAGTAGATTGACCATGAAAAAAAAGATTTAAATTACTAAAATCAGAAATGAAAGCAGAGACATTACTACCAATTCTCCAGAACAAATAAGAATTATAATAGTACTGTAAATAATTGTATACCAACAAATTGAATAACAAATGAAATGGAAAAATTTATAGACACACAAAACCTACCAAAATGGAATCACAAGGAAATAGAAAATATGAACAGACATGTAAATAGTAAATAGTAAAGAGATTAAATCAGGCAATCATTTGACAAAATTACATCCTTTCATGATAAAAATGCTTAAACTAGGAATAGAAGGAAACGACTTCAACACAATAAAGGCCATTTATGAAAAACCCACAACTAACATCATTCTTAACTATGAAAGACTGAAAAGTTCTTTCTCTAAGATCAGGCACAAGACAAAGATGTCTGCTTTTGCCATTTCCACTCTAAACAGTATTGGAAGTCCTAGCCGGTAATTAGGCAAGAAAAAGAAATAAAAGCCATTTAAACTGGAAAGGAAAAAAATGATCTCTGTTTGCATATGATATGATCTTATATGTAGAAAACTTTCAAGATCCCACAAAAAACTGTTGGAAGTAATAAACAAATTCAGCAAATCTGCATGATATTAAATCAACATGTGAAAATCAGCTGTGTATCTATATACAATGAACAATTCAGAAAGGAAATTAAGAAATCATTTACAATAGCATCAAAAAGAATAAAATATTTAGGAATTAACTAAGGAGGTAAAAGGTATATACTGAACATCTGCAAAAAACATTACTGAAAAACATTAAAGACATACATAAATGGGAAAATATTCCGTGTTCATGGATCAGAAGATTTACTATTGTTAAAATGACAATACTGCCCAAAGTGATCTACAGATTCAATGCAATCTCTAATAATATACCAATAACATTTTTTTGAGAAAAAATAGAAATATCTATCTTAAAATTTATATGGAATTTCAAATAGAACAATCAGGAAAAAGAAAAAAAAAAAGAACAAAGGTGGAGGAGTCACACTTTCTACTTTCAAAATTGACTACAAAACTACAGTAATAAAAACAGTGTGGTACAGAATATTTTGCCAAGACTACCAAAACAGGTCTTTCTTTACGAGAAATGGTACTGGAGAAACTGGATATACACCAAAAGAAAGAATTTGATTTCTTGGGTAACACCAAATATAAAAAAATAGCTCAGCCCTGGCTGGTAGCACAGTGGATAAGGCGCCGGCCTGCGGACCTGAAGATCACTGGTTCAATTCCCAGCCAGGGCACACAACCAGGGTGCAAGCCAGGTCTCCAGCTAGGTCTGTGGCTGGAGGCAGGTGAAAAATGACCATACATTGAAGTCTTTCTCCCTCTCTCTCTTCCCCTATGTCTGGAAATAATAAAATATTTAAAAAAAAAAAATAGCTCACAGTGAATCAAAGATCTAAATGTGAGAGCTAAGCCTAAAAAAAAAACTCTTAGAAGAGAACATCAGGTGAAAGCTTTATGACATGGGGTTTGGCAATGATTTTGTGGATAGAAAACCAAATTCAAAGGCAAAAAAGAAATAGATAAATTGGACTTAATCAAAATGAAAAACTTTTGTGCATCAAAGTGCATTGTCAACAAAGTGGAAAGACAACACACAGAATGGGTGAAAACATTTGAAAATCAAATATCTGATAAGGGATTAATATCCAGAATATATAAATAGCTATTACAACTCTACAACAACAATAACAGATCCAATTAAATAATGGCCAGAGGGATTGAATAGACATTTCTTTAAAAAAAGACATACAATTGGACAGTATGTACATGAACATATGCTCAGCATCACTAATCACTAGGGAAATGCAAATCAAAACCACGATGAGCTGCACCTCATACCCGTTTAGATGACTATTACTAAACAGACACACACACACACACACACACACACACACACACTCACACACACCAGAAAACAATGTGTTGGCAAGGATGGGGAAAAATGGGAACATATACATTGCCAGCAGGAATATAAAATGATGTTGCTGCCGTGGTAAATGGTATGGCAGTTCAACAAAAAATTGAACAAAAAATTGCTATTTGATCCAGCAATTCTACTTCTTGGTTTTCAGGAAAACTGAAAGCACGGGGTTGAACAGATATTTGTATACCCTTGTTCACAGCAGCATTACTCACAACAAACAAAAGGTAGAAACAACCCAGAAGTTCATGGATGGATGAATGATAAATGAAATGTGATGCGTACATATAAAGAAACATTACTCACCCTTAAAAAGGAATGAAATTATGATAGAGACTACAGTGTGGATGAACCTTGAAGATAGAATGATGAGTGAAATAAGCCAGACACAAAAGGACAAATAGCAAATGATTCCACTTATATCAAGTACCTCCAAGTCACATTCATAGAGATGGAAGTAGAATGGGGGTTTCCAGGCGTTTGTAGTCAGGAGCGAGGAGTTGTTGTTTAATGGACACAGAGTTTTATATGGTAAGATGACAACCTTCTGGAAGTGGATAGTGGTAACAGTTGCACAACCATTGATATCAATGTACTAATGCCACTGAATGGTACACTTAAAAGTTAAAGTGGTAATTTTTATGTATATTTTATTACATAAAAAATGGTAATAAAAAAAACCTTATGCAAGGTCACCATGAACATCAGACCCAGGATAAGAAACTAAGTATATGTAAGCCCTGGCTAGTGGCACAGTGGATAAGGTGTCGGCCTGAGAACCCAAAGGTCACTGGCTTGATTCCCAGCCAGGGTACATAACCAGGTTGCAAGCCAGGTCTCCAGCCAGGTCTGTAGCTGGAGGCAGGTACAAGGCAACCATGCATTGATGTCTCTCTCCCTCACTGCCTCTCTCCTTTACCCTCTCTCTAAAAATAATAAATAAAATCTTAAAAAAAAAAAAGAAACTAAGTATATGTGAGTCAAAGACTGAGCTTTTAACCACTTCACCATTCTGTTCACTATAATGCTCTCCTGATTGACATTCTGCCCCCTGGCAGACTGGACTTCTCTCCATGTCCCTTACCATTGGCAGATCAGTCAAACCCAGGAAGGTGTAGGATGGAGCAAAGGGTCACTTACATTGCACATCCAGCCTGAGGGGCTCACTTCTGCTGGAGCTGACGGGGTTGGAGATCTCACACTGATAACCCCCAGTGTCCTCCCTCCTGACGGGGTCTATGGTGAGGGTGCTGTTGTCCTGGGACAGCTTCATCCTCTCAGTGAGCCGGAGAATTTGGTCATTGAAGAGCCACTGGATGGAGATCTCAGTGTCATTTGTGAGGCAGGTCAGAACCACGGTGTCCTTATGCTCTGTGACTGTGTTGTTGTTTCTGGCTCGGATGTAGGGCTTTCTCACGGGCTCTGTGGAGAAACAGGAGGTGATTGACTGAGAGCAGCTCCTTCCTCAGAGATCTCAGCCACTCACGGGGCCCAGCAAGCCCTGCAAAGGTCACAAGAATGGCACTGACCTCTTGCAGGGCAAGTATGTTTGTTCAGGTGACAATCTATAAGGAGAGGGCTATACCTGTCCCTCTTACTTCCAGATCACCACAGGATGACCCCTGACCTCTCCCCCTGCACAGCTGTAGCATCAGCACCGGGAACCTCTTCTCAGCCCACATGTAAAGAAAAGCATCCTCATCATTAGGTGGAATTTTTCACCCATTGACTTTTGTGTGACTTTTCCCCAGACCTTTCTGTGACTTTCTAAAAGATCAGACCCCCTCTCTAGAGAAGAAAAGTCATTTCCTTCTTGTTAAATAATTAAAAAATGAGAACAGCCCAGCCAGTTTTCATGACTTTAGGACCTCAATAAATTCCAATCTAAGGGATTTCTTAATGCGAACAGGACTTTCACTTTCTGGTTGTGGGTTGAACATCCCAGAGAAGAGGAAACTTTTGGAGAGTAGTAGTCAGTTTAACAAAAGGCTATAGCATCAGCCTTCTCTGTCAACTGTAAGCTTTGTGGCCCTGCTCCTTCTGTTCTATGAAGGGACTTCATGGATGAATCTGTCGAGTAAGCACCATTGTTCACAGCTCTTCTTTAGAATGTCACATCCGCTGGTGTTGCACAGACAGCTGGTGACATCTGAGCCAGGACACAGCTCAGAGGCGTCTACACTATAGCTTGTTTTCTTCCCATTTCCTTGCAGCCTGGCCTGAGGGAGGCTCTGGTGTTGGTGGGAGGCACAATTTGGCCAGACTGAGGACAGGCCTCCCCTCCTCCTCCACGGACTCCTGTCCCACCCCGGGTGGCAGCAGAGTCTGTCACCAGGTGAGCCTGGGTCAGAGCAGAGAGCCGGGGTCTGTCCTGCTCACCCCTCCTCCTTGGAGGTTTCACCCTTTCTTTTGGTGAACTTGATTCAAAGCCTCGTTTGCTCCTTGTAGCACATGGAGTAGGTGACAGAAGGCATGTGTTAGTGATAGAAGTAACTTGACCTTGAGGTCCCTGTTTTTCCCCCTCTGTGAAACCCTTTCCACCACATAGGGCTTCTGGGGCAGAGAGAACCCCCTCTTCACTTTCCAAGGCTGGACCCCTGCTCTGTGCTGAGAAAGCAGAAAAGCAAGGGGAGGAGAGAGTCTACATAGATGGAGTGGAGGGTTCAGGGGAAAAATTTGTGTCCATGGCCATGGGATGGGAGTTAACATCTTCTAGATTCTTTTCTGAAAGCAGACAGACTTCCACCCCAGAGCTTGGAGCCAATGGTCCGGAAGGCACTTACCAGAGACTTTGATGGTCTTGACTGTGCTTCTAAGGAGGCCAGTGACAGAGTTATTGGCGAGGCAGGTATAGGATCCACTATTATTCGCAGTGATGTTGGGGATAAAAAGCTCCCGTGTGGGTTGCAGGGGCCTCCCATCAATAAGCCAAGAATACTGTGCAGGTGGGTTAGCGGCTGCATGGCAGGAGAGGTTGAGATTTGCCCCTGTTAGGTAATGTGAGCCTGAGGGGTAAATGGTGGGGGCGTCCGGGCCATCTGGAGGAAACAGAGCAATGCCACACATGATGTGATCAAAGGGGAAGCTCCTGGTCTGTGAAGGGCCACAGTGTCCCTCTGAGCTGGGTCATAGCCTTGTTTTAAAAGGTTCCAACCAGAACCCCTGTATTCACTGAGCTTGAGTCACAGACATTAACTTGTTTGTCTCAATCCTGAGGGCTACCCAGATTTCCTGGGACAGGAAGCCATGGCCAGCCTGGGTGTCCAGGGTGAGGGTCTGTGGACCTGGGCCTGAGATGGATATAGTCTGGCCTCTGGTGTGTGGATTCGGGTGACAGCCTGAACCACATAGGGACAGAAGTTACTTACAGAGAACATTCAGGAACAATGGGTCACTGCGGCCGGCACTCACTAGGTTCCGGGTTTCACACTCATAGGGTCCCGTGTCATTCCTTGTGACAAGTAGTAAAGTGAGAGTCCTGTTGTCCTCGGACAGCTCCAGCCTGGAGCTGTTTGAGATATGCTGACCGTTGATCAACCACAGGTAGGTGGTGTTCTGGGTCGCAGGTTCACACGTTAATACAACAGGGTCCTTGTGCTCTTCGGGGTTGGAGTTGTTGCTTGTTATGTTGGGCTTGGGTAACTCCTCTGTGTTAGTAAAGAGAACATTGCCCTGGTTGGTACCTTTGACTTTTCCAAGGCTTTTTCCAGTCAGAATTGGCACCTGTCACCTCTCAGCTTACTTGAGTCCTTAAAATAATAAGGCAGGTCTATGTATCACACAAATGCATGCGGACCCAAGAGCTCAGAGAATGTGGGGCCTCCTGCCCCACATCTGGGAGAAAGCACCGACTTTCTGAGGTGTCAGTTAAGTGTCAGTGTTTGATCATGAAAAGACATAGCCCTGGGAGTCAGAGACCACTCAACACCTGTCCTGGTTCTTCATTGACCAGCTGATTGCCTGACCAACCTTGAGGCCTCATCTGGAATATGCAGGTACTGAGTTCCTTTGAGCTACATAGACCTACACTGTTGGGTGAAGACGTGTTTCCAGTGAAACCTGGGACATTCCAGGTTTATTCTAGAGATGAGTCATGATGGACCATCCCATAGCTTTTAAACTCCACAAAGACTGGCCAGTGTGGCCTAGAAATGGGTGTTTGAGCAGAAACAATACCCAGGAGACCAGAAGCAAGTTTGATGGTCAGCTGAGAACTCAGGCTGCAGGATTGTGAGGTGGGCAGTGTGCCCAGCAGTTCACTGGTGACTGACATGAGACAGTGACCCCAGGAAGGATAGAGCAGAGTCCAGCAATGATTTAGAAAAGTGAGGGACATGGGAACTGGTTGGCTTTGGCAGCAGAACCACCCTCTCTGCTGTTGGTCATCAATGTCCTTTCTCCACTGCAGAGGGCAGGCATCCTTCCTCTACTACTCAGACAGTAGCACACACAGAAGGGGGGTTTGTGGAAAGTGGGGGACCCAGCACTGCTGAAAATATGGCCTCATGGGAAAGAATATGTGAAAATCATTATTTGTGCCCCAAAGATCTAAGACCAGTCTCTGGAGGACTCCTTCTCGGGAACACTGAAGTTCAGAAACCAAGTTCTGAGTCCAACCAGGGTCACATTGTGACCAAAGGAAGATGCTGCAGTGGGTGTGAAGTTGGTGACTCCCTGGGGATAGAGAAAGAGAGTCCTGCTAAGAGGATGGAAGTGATCAGAGGCCCCTGTAGGCATCTCTGTTGCATAAAGAGACGAATGATACCAATTTGGTAGAAAAGATATGTTAGTAAACTCAGGAAGGAGGCCCCTGTCACCTGTTTCTGAGGACGGTCAGGCAAATAACCAGGAGCTCAAACATGGGCATGTGGCATGTCTTCTGCTTTCTCTTTCTAATTCAGGTAACAAAACTAGAGTTTGATCACATTTACTCAAATTGGGCAGCATCTTTAAGAAACAGCAAAGGCTGGGGGACTTCACAGTCTGAGGAACCCACCTATGGTAAAGCTGTCACCATGAGGACACACATGTGTGACAGAGGCAGTGAACCAATCAGAGGGTGTAGGGTGCAGAGTTGCCAGCCCCACCTTGAGAAGGGCTTCAGACCACTGGTAGAAATGCGAGCATCACAGCAGGACACAGATGTGAATCAAGAGTCGGGGGTGAAGTGAGCCATTTGGGCACTGGGCCCTGTTGGGTCCTTCTGCCTTGTCTCCCTGATGGAGTCATATAGAGGATATTTCAGTGGTTTGCACTTTCCCTGTCACTGGCCTTTTTGTTGTTATTGTTGTTGGCATCAGGAGGGGAGGAGTCCAGGATGGGGGCACAGCAGAAGCCCTTTCTCCTGGTGACCTGAAGAACTGGCCCATAATGGAGCCAGGCGTTGCTGCTCTGACTGATTTTCCTATTGCACAGCACAGTGGGCTTGGTGGAGGAAGCAATGGAAAGCATAGGGGTGTGGATGGAGTAAATGAGGGGGCAGATGAGGGATATGGAGGGAGAAGAGAGCCAGAAATGTCCTTGTGCACAGTGGGTGTTACAGATAACTTCAAAGATCTGAGAGACCAAGAGCCCACGGCAGCCCCAGGACATGACCAGTGCAGTCCAGAAAACCCTCTAATGGCCAAGCAGCCCCATAGTCACATTTAGGCTTGGCTCCTGGGGGCACTAGGGGCAGGGTGTAAAATGGGTCTCAGTCCCTGGACAGACAGGGAACAGGTGGGACCAAAATCTCCTAGGACTCCGCATCCAGGTTCCAGTCTCTTAAAAAGTTATCATTCATTCATTCATTTGTTCACCATAATTCTTTCCTTCCTCATCAGAAGCAACTGGTATTTATTACATGTTGGTCCCTGAGCTGGTTGCAGGTGCAGAGGGAGGAGCGAGAAGACAAAGTCCTTTCTTTTATGATCAGTGGGAGTGACACCCACACATCAAGCAACAAATAAGTGATTTCAGGTCCAGGGCAGGGAGGTGGGGAAGCCCTGGGCATTCCCAGCACTAATTCTGATTGTTATTGCAGGTAATTGGTTTCTGGAATGAAAACAGATGTCACTCCATTTCCTTTCACTCCCCAGACCAGAATCTCTCCCTCTGTGCTGGGGACACCTAAGAAGGAAAGCTCTGAATTGGTGGCTGGTTTCTGGGTCTACCTATGGGTAATAAAGCCTGCTGAATGGAGGGGAGGGTGGGCCTGTGACTGCAGAAAGACCTTGGCATGACTCCGACTGGACAGTCATGGTGTGTGTGACTCTGAGGAAATGTACCCCTGTGAGTCAGTTTCCCCTGAGTAAAACATAGATGGTGAATGGTCTCAGGCTTGCCAGGTTGCCTGTGAATGAACTGAAAATCTTTCACAGTTTTCTGACCTAAAGCTGGCAATAGAGGAGATGCCCCAGCAAACAGCCTCTGTTATTGTTTGTGTCCCCAAGAGAGGACGCCTTGGTCTGATCCCTGGTGGACGAGGGGCTGTGAGCTGCATCTTCTCTGCTCCTCCCTAAGGACGATAACCTTCCTCTGAGCCTGTTCCACATGTGCTCTCCATGCATGGTCTCAGGTTAAAGACCATGTTCCACCCCTGCCTAGATGTGGCTCTTGAGGCTGATCCCTGGCCGGTGAGCAGGTCAAGAGCCTTGTGACTCGGGAACCCAGGAAACCATTGCTCCAAGTTAGCCCTTCTAGAAGTACAAAACCTGCCACAAGCTCCCCAAGGTTTCTAGAGTCAGGATCCCTGGGGTAGGGGTCTAGGGAGGGACTGATCAGGCTGAGCTTCTCTGTGAGGCTCCTCAGTCCAGGCACTGACTGAGCCCTGCAGGGTCTTGGATAGGGGCCCAGGGGCTGGACTGAAACTGGCCTCCCTCTGCTGAATTACCCCCGTCAGACTGGTCCTTCTATCTCCGTGAATGTCTGCAGGACTGGAGTCCTGGATGGCAACTCTGATCTTAGGTGGTTTGTCTCCACTGTGTGTGTCCTGCACTAAATGCCCAACCCCACCTGGAACCTGATGTGGGGGTGAGGGCGGGGGTCGGAGGTGGAGGCAGAGTCCAGGGCTATTGGTTCTGTGTGTGAGGAATTCACCCCACCCGACACCCTGAGGTCAGAGAGCATCACTCACGGTACACACGGAGCTGTCCAGTTGCTCTCTCGATTATAAAATCTTCCGTTACGACTTCCATGGTGTAATATCCTGTGTCCTGCACAGAGACGTTCTGGAACAGCAGGGATCCATTGGGGTGTATTGTCTCTTGACCACTGTATGCAGGCCCGGGTGTGCTATTTTGAGTCTTTATAAGATATGATGCGATTAGAAGCCTGCTGTCCACATTTTCCCCTTTGTACCAGGAATAGCGTCCAGGGTTCTTAGGCATATTGTGGACAAGGAGAAGCACATCCTTCCCTTCGGCAGCATCGGCTGGCACAATAGTGGGCTGGGCAGTGGTGGGTGGGCTGCATACGGTTAAGAGTGAGACTAGGAGGGAAGAGAGAAATTGATCAATATTTTCATTTACATGTTGAGATAGAGAGATGAGGCCCTGGCTCCTGAGCACATCTTTTCATTTCTCAGCCTTGTTCCTTGTGTGTGCGTGCATGTGTGAGTGTGAGTGTGAGTTTCTGTGTGTGTCCCATGGTCAAGGTCAGCAGCATGGCCACCATTACTTCAGCACCTCTGAACCTGTTATTTCCTCTGTTTCAAATGCTCTTCCTCAGGCGTCTGCGGGGCTCACCCCTCACTGCCCTCAGATCCCTGCTGACACCCAGGAGCCTCCTTGGGAAGCACCTTCCCTGACCACCTCCTTTAAAGAGCCTCTGGCTTCACTCTCTGAACTGTCCCTTCATGGCACTTGCTGGCACCTGACATCACATCTAGATCTTTCCTTGTCCATCTCCTCCATAGAATGCGAGCTCCCTGAGGGCAGGGGCCTGTCTGGTCTTGTTCCCTAGGTGCCGGCAACAGGCTGGAAACACCTGTGGTAAGCAAGTGAGTCATTCCAGGGTCCTGACTGCACCTCCTGGGGTGTGTTGGCCTGTTTCTGAAGTTGGTGGTAAGGACAACGTTCGGTGCTCCTGGTTGTTTTTCTTGTGTCACTGTCACCCTGACATAACTTGTTATTATTATCATCAGTTTTCAGAAATCATTGCTCACTGATGGACAACTTGTAAAACTTCCTGTAATTGAGGTCTTCCTGCCCCTCACCACTTCCACATCATGAGATTTTCCTGCTGGGAGGCCTCCTCTCCATCCTACTCTGCTCCCAGGTCCTCTCCCCGCAGGTCCAAACAGGATCCCTCTGTCCCTGCAGAGCACTGTCCCCCCAGGAGACCCGGCCCGTGTCTGTCCTGTTTTTCCATGCACCCCCAGGGGAGTCCCCTCCTTACCGGCCAGCAGGAGCCCCTGCCAGGGGACCCGCCGTCTGCAGGCAGGGGCTGAGGGGGATTCCATGGTGTCTGCCGCCTGCTCTGTCCTCCCTCTCAGAGAGGAGCTGGTACCGCAGAAATGCCCACGGGCTCCGTTTCCTGAAGCTCACGACCTGCTGCCCCGTGTGCAGCTGCGGTCCAGCCTGCTCTGCTCGCCAGCGCCGGGTCACGTGCGCGGGGCGGGTTGGCACCCAGGTCCCTCCAGGCCCCGCCCTCATTCCCCTCTCCCTGGTGGCCGCCTTTTTCTTTCTCTTTAATCTGGATTCCAGACCTGGGACCTGCTGAGCACTCTGCCATTTTCCAAAGTGATTCTTCACCCCTCCACCTACCACCCCCTGCGCGCGCGCACACACGACCTGTTTGGATCAGCGCAAGCCTGGCACAGCCGGGACAGGGCTTGTTCCCCTCACCTGCAGCTTGGATGCACAGTAGCTTCGCTGTCTGGGCTCTTTCATGCCTTCTGGCTGTTTTTTTTTTTTTTTTTTTAATTTTTTTTTTAAGAACAGGATTCCTGGGGTGACATCAGGGAAACTTGTCACAGGGATATCACCCCCTTGTTCATTGGATCACCTCTGGAACTTCATAAAAATTGTGATGCCCAGGTGACTCATTAGAAATGCTGCTCTACTGCTGTCCAGCTAACGTGGATGCCCTGCCAGGCTAAGACCCCGTGATGTGGGGGTGGGGCAGCCCCTCCCCTTCTGTGCCCAGTGAGGATCCTGAGACCCTGTTATAAAATGAAGATTGTGACTTGGCAGATGTGTGATGAGAGACACTGCATCTAACAAGCTCTCAGGGGAGGTTTCTCTTGCTGGCCTGTGGAGCATA
>PVIW01012894.1:0-29934 GCA_004026585.1 Noctilio leporinus | reverse complement strand
TAT
The DNA here is from genome assembly GCA_004026585.1 of Noctilio leporinus. NCBI lineage: Eukaryota > Metazoa > Chordata > Mammalia > Chiroptera > Noctilionidae > Noctilio > Noctilio leporinus. The sequence goes on along the minus strand of PVIW01012894.1, from coordinate 29,931 downwards.
CATTGGCAATTATGTTTTCCCATACAGTTGGTTCCCTTTGAATTTTGCTGATATTTTCTTTAGCTGAACAGAAACTTTTCAATTTGATATAGTCCCATTTGTTGATTCGTTCTTTGATTTCCTTTGCCCTTGGTGAAGTATCAGTAAACATATTTCTGCGTAGGATATCCAAAAGTTTACTGCCTATATTTTTCTCTAGGACCTTTATGGTGGCACTGCTTATGTTTAAATCTTTTATCCATCTTGAGTTTATTTTGGTGTATGGTGTAAGTTGGTGGTCTAGTTTTATCTTTTTGCATGTTGCTGACCAGTTCTCCCAACACCATTTGTTGAAGAGACTGTTTTTACTCCATTGGATGTTCCTTCCCCCTTTGTCAAATACTAGTTGACCATAGAGTCCTGGGTTAATTTCTGGGCTCTCTATTCTGTTCCATTGATCTATATGGCTATTCTTATGCCAGTACCAGGCTGTTTTGATGACAGTAGCCTTGTAGTATTGTTTGAAGTCCGGTATTGTGATTCCTCCTACCTTGTTCTTCTTTCTCAAGATTGCTGTGGCTACTTGTGGGCATTTTTGGCTCCACATAAATTTTTGAAGTATTTTTTCTGTTTCTGTGAAGTCTGTCATTGATATTTTAATTGGGATTGCATCGAATCTGTAGATTGCTTTGGGTAGTATGGACATTTTAATGATGTTCATTCTTCCCATCCATGAACATGGTATATGCTTCCATTTATTTGTATCTTCCTTGATTTCTTTCTTCATTGTTCTGTAGTTTTCTGAGTACAGGTCTTTTACCTCCTTAGTTAAATTTATTCCTAGGTACTTTATTTTTCTTGTTGTTATGGTAAATGGGATTTGTTTTTTCGCTTCTATTTCTGTTGTTTCATTATCAGTATACAAAAATGCTTTTGATTTCTGGATATTGACTTTATACCCAGCTAATTTGCTAAATTTGCTTATTAGGTTGAGTAAGTTTTTGATGGAGCCCATCGGGTTTTGTATGTACACTATCCTATCATCTGCAAATAATGATAATTTGACTTCCTCCTTTCCAATTTGGATACCTTTGATTCCTTTGTCTTCTCTGATGGCTATAGCTAGAACTTTCAAGACAATGTTGAATAGAAGTGGAGAAAGTGGACAGCCTTGTCTCGTTCCTGATCTTAGGGGGAAAGCTTTCAGTTTTTGTCCATTCAGAATGATGTTGGCTTCAGGTTTCTCATATATGGCCTTTATGATGTTGAGGTATGTTCCCTCTATTCCCATTTTGCTGAGGGTTTTTATCATAAATGGTTGCTGTACTTTATCAAATGCTTTTTCAGCATCTATTGATATAATCATATGGTTTTTATCTTTTAATTTGTTGATGTAGTGTATTACATTTATTGATTTACAAATGTTGTACCATCCTTGCATCCCTGGGATTGAAACCCACTTGATCATGGTGTATGATCTTTGTAATATACTGCTGAATCCGATTGGCCAATATTTTGTTGAGAATTTTAGCATCTATGTTCATCAGAGATACTGGCCTGTAGCTTTGTTTCTTAGTTGTATCTTGCCCTGGTTTTGGGATTAGAATAATATTGGCCTCATAGAAAGAGTTTGGGAGTCTACCCTCTTCCTGAATTTTTTGGTATAGTATGAGGAGGATAGGAGTTAGTTCTTCTTTAAATGTTTGGTAAAATTCGCCTGTGTAGCCATCTGGTCCAGGGCTTTTGTGCTTCGGGAGATTTTGGATTACTTCCTTAATTTCGCTAGTTGTTTTTGGCCTATTCAGGCTTTCTGCTTCTTCTGGGTTTAGTTTTGGTAAATTATACCTTTCCAGAAATGTGTCCATTTCATCCAGGTTGTCATATTTTTTGTCATATAGTTGTTTGTAGTAATTTCTTACAGTCGTTTGTATTTCTGAGGTATCAGTTGTGATTTCTCCTCTTTCAGTTTTGATTCTGTTTATTTGGGTCCTCTCTCTCTTTTTCTTGATGAGTCTGGATAAAGGCTTGTCAATTTTGTTTATTTTTTCAAAGAACCAGCTCCTGGACCTGTCGATTCTACGAATTGTAGTTTGAATCTCCGAGTTATTTAGTTCTGCTGTGACCTTGATGATTTCCTTCCTTCTACTTGCTCTGGGCTTTGTTTGTTGTTGTTCCTCTAGTTCTTGCAGCTTTGTGGTTAGGTTGTTTTTATAAACTTCTTGTAACCTTTTTTGGAAGGCCTGTATTGCTATAAATTTCCCCCTGAGAACTGCCTTTGCTGTATCCCATAGGTTTGGGGCTGTTGTGTGTTCATTGTCATTGGTTTCCAGGAACTTTTTGATTTCATCTTTGATCTCATTGTTAACCCCTTCATTGCTTAAAAGCATGTTATTCAGTCTCCATGAGTTAGAGAATTTTTGTTTTTTTCCCTTGAGATTGGTTTCTAGTTTCAAGCCATTGTGATCTGAGAAGATACTTTGTATGATTTCAATTTTCTTGTATTTGTGGAGGCTTGTCTTGTGACATACCATGTGGTCTATCTTGGAGAATGATCCATGTGCATTTGAAAAGAATGTGTATTTTGCTTCTTTGGGGTAAAAGACTCTGTTTATATCAGTTAGGTCCATTTCCTCTAGAGTGTTGTCTTTTAGTTCTTTCTTTTAGAAAAGTTTCAACCACTTTTATGTGGTCTTTTTGTGACTTACACCTGAAGGTATCCTGCAATATATATATGTATAAATCAAAGCTGCCAACTTGCAGGCCTGAGGAATTAATAGTAGCATTAAAAGTCAGATAGCAGCAACCAGAAATGGTGACAGACACAGCTATAGACAGCAGTTTTAAATATTTGAAAGACCTTTTCCACTGTGTCCCCTACCCCTGCCTTCCGGGGATACTTAGACATGAGAAGGTGGAAGGAGACTGTCCTGGAATGAACCAGGTCATTTCCAGAATTTTAATTTTTCTCTGACTCTACAGTACAAACTCTAGGTCATTTGACTTCTTATTTTGTCTGCCTAGAAAACACATAACATGAAATTAGCTCATTGTCTCAGCTCCTATAACGGAATAGAAATAAACGCTGGCTGGTGGAGTAGTGGATAAGGTGCCAGCCTGTGAACCCAAAGGTCACTGGTTCTGTTCCCCAGCCAGGAAACAACTAGGTTGCAAGCCAAGTCTCCAGCCAGGTCCATAGCTGGAGGCAGGTGAAAGGCAACCACACATTGACATCTCTTTCCCTCTCTGCCTCTCTCCATTCCCCTCTCTCTAAACAAGAAAAAAAAAAATAGCCCTGGTTTGTGGCACAGTGGATAAGGTTCTGGCCTGCAAACCCAAAGGTTGCTGGTTTGATTCCCAGCCAGGGCACATAACCAGGTTGCAAACCAGGTCTCCAGCCAATTCTGTAGCTGGAGGCAGGTGAAAGGCAGCCATGTATTGATGTCTTTCTTCCTCTCTACCTCTCTCCCTTCCCCTTGCTCTCTCTCTAAAAATAATAAAATCTTAAAAATAAATAAATAAATAGAAATAAGTAGAAAGAAATATAAATTGGATATAGACTTTCATGCTTCATGTTTTCAAAGTTTATTTGAAATTAGGCATGTTGCCAATGTGACAGTGTGTCACAAATGTCCGTGAAGGTCATGGCATTGCAAACTTATGATTCAGAACCAACTGACCCTAGAACTGTGCTTCTACCCTGTATAATTGTAAGGGTAAATAGGTTGGACATAAGAGTAATGTCATTCTTTAGCAAATCAGAGTGTATTTATACTGTGTAATTAATATAAGTGTATATATGCTAATGTACAAAGTTTTGAACACCTCTGGAATCTGAGAGCCTACAAAGGAGGTAAAACCATAGTCTCAAAATTATAGTTTGAAACTACTTGAAAAAAATTTTTTCCCTGTTTTTCAGAACTTGACTTACAAACTACCATGATAGACAGTCAGATCTGGTTAAGTGCAAAATTGGGCTGATTGGACCAAAAAAGGCCTTTGTAAACCCTGCCACTTGCTTACTTCATCTTTAAGTTTGGCTAATGCTATTCCCGTGGCCCTCAAACCATGAACTCATCTGTGCTCAGGATCATTAAGATTATAAATACATGCTCTTCCTAAAGTGCAGCTGTGGGTTGCAAAAAATGATTTTCCTGTTGTCATTAAGAGAGCATATGCTATGGGACATTTTTTTTCTAGAAGTTGGCAAATGAAGAAAGGCATTTTTCCTCTAGTTGATATAAAAGCTGTCATTGTATAGAATGGCCTGCCTGTCTTGTTTCTTTCTTTTTCTTTTCTTTTCTTTTCTTTCTTTCTTTTTTGTGCGTTAACTGAGCGTAATTTTTAAAGAAGATTTTATTCATTATTTTTAGAGAGAAGGGCAGGGAGGGAGGAAGAAAGGGAGAAACATCAATGTATTGTTGCTTTTCACCTGCCTACAGCTACAGACCTGGCTGGAGACCTGAGCGTAATTTTTAAATGTAGAACTTTGAAGAGAAGCATAATTCTGGATATGGCGAAGTATAATTATATGCAGCAGAAAGGATAAATTTTCAGTTTATAAATCATAGATATTAATATTCAGCAGGAGCCTAAATTGCTGTAAAATTTGAAATAATTACATTGTTAAAAATAATTGAATTTCAGTTTTAAAGGAAATTTTAGCAGCTAAAGATTATTTTTGTAAGGAGGGCTTTTGGCCACCTGGGGTTTAAATTTGCATTTTGGTGGGGCTTTTTTCATTGCTCTTCTAAACAGTAGCATACATTTAAATTCACTTATTTTTCTTATTCCTACCACCTGTCCTTCTCACCTTGAATCTGTTACAGATGCTTGTTTATTTAGTTTTGCATATATTTGTGATTTGCCCCTTCCCACTGTTTTCACTGCCACTATCTTGATTTCTGTATGGTTCTCCACTCTCCAATCTTATGCCCTTCAGATCTGTATTATGCAGCATCAAGAGGGATCAAATTAATACTTGAATCTCATGTTATTCCTTTGTTTGAAACTTCTTCATGCCACCTCAATATCTACAGAAATAGAATTGACTGTGCTCTGAAAGACCCTTGTTACTCTAGGTAGAGTGAATGGGCCAAAATATGAGGGGGCTCTCCCCTCAAACAGAAATTTACTTTTAAAAATTGTGTTTCTTCTCACATGTTTAAATTTTAGTCACCTTCACAGTACTCGCCATTTGATGTAATACACCTATCAAGACGTTTTTCCCCACTGCTCAAAGCAGTTTTTGATCTCATCAATTTTGATGCCTTTTAGTGCTTCTGCAATTTTTGTTTCACCTCTTTCACACTGGCAAAATGCTTCCCTTTGAGGAGTTTTTCATTCAAAAATTTGTTTGGGGTGGGATCTGGTGAGTAGGAGGATGGGTCATGGGGCTCATGTTGTGTTTTGGTCAAAATCTGGTGACCACTAAACTTGATGTGGGCAGGTACACTTGTAAGTCATCCACCATGAAATGGGCAAACACTCTGAAAGAACCTTTAAAATAAAATTCACTGAAGCCAAACACAGCTTCTCACAACAATGCCTGCTGGTACACTGGTATAAGTAGGTTCCTAGAACACTCACCTAGTTGGGGCAACCTGTTCTGCAAGGGGCCCACCCTCCAGAAAATAATTCCAGTTTTGAGTAATGCTGAACTTCTTCATTGGGTCTTGACCATTGTTGATTTTTCAAAGAAGCATTTCTTTTTGAACAAATATATATAGGGATTTACATCACATGTGCTTCAATTTGGGAAACCTGAGATTTGAATGGCTCAGAGACAAGACTTTCCTTGGCTGGTACTTCTGGAGCTTTATGTTCTTTCCTTTAGTGTTTTGCTAGTGAGAAGAGCATAGGAGGCCTGTCCTGAAAGTATCCAGCCAGTATCGATATAATTAAAACAGTTTGCATGGCTGATACTTATGGGACAGACCTTGTAGAGTGGTAGAAAAAAGGGGTTTTAGGGTAGACCTGAGTTCTAATTCTGCTCTACTGCTTGCTTATGGAGTTATTATACATGTTATTTATCCAGTACAAACCTCAGGACCCCGCTCTGTAGGACGGATTATGTGAGGACCAACATGTGGTAGGCACTTGGGCAATGGCTGTAGCTTTGAGGTTTACAGTGGACCAGGGGAATGTGAGTTGCAACAACCTCACAGTAGAAATATTTTATTCCTTGAGGTAAAGCTTGGCACTTCTGTTACCCTTAGATGCATGCATAGATTATAGGTTAAAAGGTTTCGGAAGACTTCATGGTAACTTTTGCAGGCCGGCCAAAGCTAGCAAATGCTCTTTCTTTGGTACAACCCATGGTCTGCATGCACAGGTTAGAAGCTGCAGATCACAGAGGGCAGTTTATTATGAGAGATGGTTTGAGAAAACCTCTAACCTTTTGTATGGCCAGGTGTCCACCCAAGAGGGCAAAGAGGTGTGTACAATTTTCATTCAAATTCACTTTTTGTTTGACAACTCTGGGTCACCCATGAACATTTGGAAGCCCAGCCTGGGTCTACATTCCTGTCTTCGGTCAGTTGCAACTAAAAGGAAGGAGCCACCCTCAAACCAGAATAATTAGATATGCATTGAGAAGCATTCAAGATATGATAAAATTATTCCCAAATGGAAAAATACTGCAAGTACCAGCCTAAAACTCAAATGCCTGTGCAGGAGCCATGAAAAAAATAAACACTGCAGTAATGGTAGTTAACCAGGGTTTCTAGAAGCTAGGATAGAAAGTGCTAAGTATAAATCGAATGAATCTTTATTTTTGCAGCTGTTACAACTAAGGCATGTTGCTTATATTGAAAAAGAAAAACAGTATTCATACCACTATGACAACTGATTATATTTAATATCTACTGCCATAAAAACCTTATTAAGACTTGAGGAGTGCAGAAGATTAAGTTACCAGGATTAAAATTATTTTTATTTGAACAAGAATAACAGGTATTTAAAATGTGAACTACCAGATTTGATATATCTGGCCAGATGCTCTCTAACTTTTCATTTTTATTTTTTTAATAAGGAACCATCTGCTGTAAGTGGAGGTGCCTATTAACTTTTCTAGTAGAAAAAAGAAATTAACTTCTGAAGACACAAAGCCAGTGAATTGTGAAAGAACATTGTTATGAAGGCAAAATTAAAAAAAAAATCTTCTGACACTCCGTAGACCAATTTAAAAGTGTTCTATTTAGGGAAATTCTGTTGGCAAAGCATATATTTTGTTATTTCTGTTAAGGTTACTTCTGGCAGCAATTTCAAAAGTATGTTTTTAATAGACATTGTATTGTGTTGCATTTAATGAACATGAACTCTGGATCACAATTCATCTGTTTATGGAGCTCACTCTCCTGTCTGTACCCCCCACCCCAAGTCTTGATGACGAATTTGGAATATCACAACAGGCTACTTGGAAATCACTCTACTTTTAGAAACATAACCTCAGGGTGGAGGAATAGGTAAAATTATTTATGGATAACCAAGCTGTTTTTTGCAGCTATAAAAGTGAAATTAGGAAAACATGCTGTGCTCCATTTTTATATTGTATTATCTATATTTTCCCCAGAACTTTGGGTTATATAGTATCTCTCACATTAGGGAAAAGATAAAAAGTGAAGCCAGTAGATTTTAAATTAATTTTCAAAAAATCAAAAATGGAACTACATTATGACCCAGTGATTCCACTTTTGAGTATATACCCAAAGAAACCCAAAACACTAATTCAAAAGAATATATGCACCCCTATGTTCATTGCCGTATTCTTTACAATAGCCAAGATTTGGAAGCAGCCTGTTTCCATCAGCAGATGAGTAGGTAAAAAGCTGTGGTACATTTATACAATGGAATACTACTTGGCTGTAAAAAAGAAGGAAATCTTACTTTTTGTGGCAGTGTGGATGGACCTGGGGAGTATTATGCTCTCGGAGAAAGACAAGTACCATATGATTTCAATGATTTCAGTTATATGTAGAATCTGATGAACAAAATAAACAGACAAAATAGAAACAGAGTCATGATACAGAAAATAGACTAATGTGTTGGGACTAATCCAAACCTAATGTGTTGGGATAGCTGTTAGAGGGCAGGGGGGTTGGGTCAAAAAGATGAAGAGATTAAGCTAAACAAACAAACAAACAAAGCTCATAGAAACAGTATAGTGATTTCCAGAGGGAAGGGGAGGTAGAAGAGAGTAAAGGAGGGATAAATGGTCATGAAAGGAGACTTGACTTTAGATAGTGAGCACACAATACAACATACAGATGATGTGTTATAGAATTGTACATCTGAAACCTATACAATTTTGTTACTCCAATAAATTCAATTACAAAAGAAAACAAGAAAAGGAAAGAGGCCCTGGCTGGTGGCACAGTGTTTAAGGAGCTGGCCTGAGAACCCTAAGGTTGCTGGTTCGATTCCCAAGCCAGGGCACATAACCAGGTTGCAAGCCAGGTCTCCAGCAAGATTCATGGTTGGAGGCAGGTGAAAGGCAACCATACATGATGTCTCTCTCCCTACCCCTCTCTCTAAAAATAATAAAACCTTAAAAGAGAAAAAAGAAAGAAAAGAAAATAATGGCAAATGTTCTTATTTTGGTTGAGGTTGCATAGCTATTTACTGAGACAAACTGAGTTAAAGCTACATGCAACATTTTTTTCTCCCCCTATGTTGTGTCAAATATATTTTAAAATCTTTAGTTTAAAAAAGTTTTAACTATTTTTTCTGATTTTTATCTATAATAGAATCTTAACTTGAGGATAATACTTATTGCATTAATGCCATTGTTCATCTGTGATGACTTGCCATAATTTTCCAGTTGTCATATAAAATAATTTTTACTAAAATTATGTTCTAGACTTACGATTTGTTTAGTTGTATTTTTAGTTAATCATGTGCCAACTTATCCTGGGAAGCCAGAAAAAAATGAAGTTAACATCCAGCCTGTGTTCATCAGGAGCAGTGATCTGCTTGTGACCAGCCCCTTCACCAAGAAACATTTAAAAAAATGATAGTTGTAAAAGCAATGTAACATATGGAAATACAGAAATGCTTAAAACCCGTCTAATTGACCAGAAAGATCTTTATTTTGAATGTAAACATGTTAAAACTTTTCCATGAAAAGAAATTCTATCCTCAGGTAGTTAGACCCTGCCTGGTTAGGTTTCATTCAAAGAGTAAAAACCTCAATGTCGGGGGCGGAGAAGGCATTTCCGGATATTCTATTAAATTGCTACCTCTAATTTGTTTATCTGGAAGTTGTGGGGGAAAAACCTATTATTCCCACAAAGTAGTTCACAGAAGCTTGTTGGATCTATTTAATGGTTGATGAAATTTCACTATTATCTTGGTTTTGATCTCAAGAGTAAAGGACTGTTATGGGCTGAATGGTGTTCTCCCTAAGTTATGCATGGAAGTTTTAACTCCCAGTACCTTCTAACGTGACTACATTTGGAGATAGGGCTTTAAAGAAGTAATTAAGGTGAAATGAGATGAGCAGGTTGGGACTAATCCAAACAGAATGGTGTCTTATGGAGGATATTAGGGCACAGGTTCACTGTGGGAAGGCCATGAAGAGGAAGAAGACAGCCATCTACAAGCAAAGGATAGAGGCATTACAATAAACCAACCCTGCCAACACCTTGATCTCTGCTTCCTTACCCCCAGACCTGCAAGACAATAAATTTCTGTTGTTTAAGCCACAGAGTCTGTGGTCTCTCTGACAGCAGCCCAAGCAGACTAATACAAGCATCATATGGTTTTGGAAGAGCAGTCCTGACTGTCGGTTAAAAATGCGGAAGCAGAGTGTGTCTTTAGTTCTTTTTTATCTCCCTTTTCCATTATCTTCTTGCTACTCTGAGTTCTACTTTAACTCTCTTCTCTAATGTGTTGGGTTAGGACGGACCTGGATTCTCTCCAAAGTGCTCCTTGCTTCTTTTCGTCCAGATAAATTCAGGAAATGTGTAATGCGAGTGGCCATACTAAAATATGAGTGCCTCATGGCCCCTTAATTGTTTAAATATGAGTTTCACTGGGCATGGGTTTCATTTGTTATCCAGCATATTCCCAGAGCCAAAAATAGAGTCTGACATGTGGTAATTACTTCAATTAATATCCCCGAGTGAATGTCCTATTTTAAAAGCCAGAAATGAACTCAAATGAATCTCTTACTGTAGAAATTGTAGGCAATATAAACAAGTAGAGTCAAACATTTTCAGCACTTGGGAATGTGCTCCATTTGTGTGTGTGTGTGTGGTGGTTTTTGGGGGTGGGCAGTGGAGCCCTAACGGAGAGCCTGCTCCTAGAATCAGATGGTTCTCCTTTGTATGATTTCCTTATCCAGTTCTGTACCTATGGATATAAAGACTCTCTTCATTGCTTTAGTTCCTATGGGCTCTCCTGGCATTGAAAACCAGGTCTCAGCTTTTGGAATGGGGAGAGATTTAGGCAATTGGGGAAGAGAAGGGTGGCTTTTGTGCAGTCAGGGCCATTTGTAAGTTGAGGGAGGCTTCAGTAACTTATTTTTACCTTATCATGCATGCATGCAGCACTTGAAGGGGATGGTGGGAATGTGGGGGGAGGAGCTGGTAAATGTGGAATGCTTCTTTAACTGGCCTTTCCAGACAGAAATAATGGCTGTGATGGGAGGTGTGCTTTTAGGGAATGACAGCAGGCTCTAAGCACTTCCTTGTTCTTGTCCCTCATTTCCTCTCTCCCCTCCACTTGTAGAATCCTTTCAACCAAACTTTTAAAAGGTGGAAGTAATCCCTGGCTGGTGGCACAGTGGATAAAGCACCTGCATGCAAACCCAGAGGTCACTGGTTCGATTCCCAGCCAGGGCACATAACCAGGTTGCAAGCCAGGTCTCCAGCCAGGTCCTTAGCTGGAGGCAGGTGAAAGGCAACCATACATTGATGCTTCTTTCCCTTTCTTCCTCCCTCCCTGCCCTTCTCTCTGAAAATAATGAATAAAAAGCTTAAAAAAAAAAAAAGGTGGAAGGGAAGGGGTACCTGAGATAGGAGGTAAATAAAAATTTGTTCATTTAATTTATTTATTCAGCAAACACTTCTATAGCACTCACTATGTTCTGGGCACTCATCCAAGTGTTTTATACATATTCATTCATTTAATTTTTATAATAACCCTGTGAGAAAACTGGCCAGAGAGGCTCTTGTTGCAAGTCACGTAGTGAGAAGGTGGTCGAGTGGGGGTTCAGACTAAGGGAGTATGATTCCAGAGTGTGAGTCCCCACATGAAAGAACCAATAACAAATCAGTTACTTTGTGGAGTGGGAATGAAAAAAGGGAATTCCAGATTTGGGAGTGAGATAGTGTGAATACACAGGGCCCACTTTGGGTCCAATGAGGGAAAGAGCTTGTTATCAGAATGAATTGACTTCTAATTCACTCTGTTTTATAGCCCTCTTCTACCATGGTCACATTAACACTATAATGTTAGAGGAAATATTCTTAGAAGGAAATGATCTCTGGAGAAACAGCTCAGGAAAGAAACTGCTGCTGGAAGGGAGAGGGCAGTGTTTGGTTAGTGACATATCCTTAGATGTTGACCATCTTTGTTTGTTTTTACAAATGAAGATGATATTTCTATCCTTATACAGTAACCTGCTGGATAATGACATTTCTGGCAATGATGAATTGCATATATGCATATATGGTTTCATAATATAATGGAGCTGAAAAATTCCTGTCACTTAAGTAATGTTGTAGCTATTGTATCATCATAGTACAATACATCACAGTTGCCTGTATCATTCAGCACAGTAAGAGGCTGTACAGGCTGTATAGGCTGTAGCCCAGGAGCAATGGGCTAAATCAAATAGTCTAGGTGTGTAGTAAGCTGCACCATCTAAGTTTGTGTAAATAGACTGTGATATTTGCACAATGACGAAATTGCGTAATGACACATTTTTAGAATGTAATGTTTCCCAGTCATTAAGCAACTCCTACCTATACTTAAGTGGTTGTTGTGAATGTATAACAGGAAAGAGAGCACAGAGCCTAAAACTGGAAAGACTGCAAACTCAACAAACCCAATCGTTTTCACTTATTTTCATGTAACTCATTGTTTTCAAATGAAGGTAAGAAAGTCAGAGTCACTGTTTCAATTAAAATTGACCTACTCAGCCTGCCCCCTCTTTACCGGCTGTGTCTGTCTTTGAAGCCACTCCTAGGATTCTTCAGAGCATAGATTCAAAGCACAGGTTGAAAACCACTTATCTGAGTCAACCTCTCTTCTGAATATGAGGAAATGTAGGCCACAAGCCTAGCTTTCCTGCAGTTGTTCAATATTTCCTCTCTCCGAGGGCTTTGTCCCTTCGTGGAAAACCATCTCCTTTCGAAAATACTTTGAAAAGTTAAAAGCTCAGTTCAAAGTAAGCACATTTGCTTTAATAATGCCTACCATTTATTGAATACTACCAGTGCTTTTGGACAAAGACAGGCTCACACGTGTGTAACCTGTGTAGCTGCATGGGTCTTCTCTCGGAAGGGTCCTGCTCATGGTTCATGCTCTACTGTTGCTGTGTTGAAATCCTTAGTAGTTTTTGGACAAGGTGCCTGTGTTTTCCTTTACATTGGACCTCACAAATTATAATCCTGGATCATGGTTTGTATATCCTTTCCCATGCCCTGGCCAGTGTGGCTTGGTTGAGCACAGTCTACAGACCAAAAGGTCACGTGTTCAATTTCCAGTCAGGGCACATGCCTGGGTTTTGGGTTTGCTCCCGATTTGATTCCTTATTTGGCACGTAGGGGAGGCAACTGATTGATGTTTTTCTCTCACGTATTTTTCTTTACTTCCCTCTCTCCCTGCCTACCTGTCTCTTTCAAATCAGTGGGCGTGTCTTTGAGTGAGAATAGAAAAAAAATTAAATTCACAATCATCTAGGAGGTGTGAATATTATTATCCCTATTGTACTATCAAGGACATTGAGGCTGAGAGCATTCCCTGAGGATCACATGTGTCATAAAGGGAAATTTAGTCAAGAAACAGTGACCTAAAAGCCCACTGTTTTTCCATCTTAGGTTAGTGTGAGCCTCAAGATGTGCTGGAGAAGAGAAAAGAGGCTAATGGTAAAGCTTTGTTTTTAGGGAAATGAGGGCCAGATAGGCAATGTAAGAGGTGATGAAATGCTTAACCTGTGGGCCGTTTAATATATGTAAACATTCTTTAATTTTTTAAAGCTGGCTAATTCAATTTTTCAAGACAGATAGTTTAAGACTAATTTACATCATAACTTTACGAATCCAGTGACTGACCCAACAAGTGTGATTTTTGTTTTCTTGACATAGAAGAGGCTGAGAAACAATTGTAAAAGGACATGTTTTAATCGAAGCTGTGACCTGGAGGCACGTTTAGGATAAGAACTGCATTGTGCTTGCTTTTGCTTCAACATTCAGTTCATGTTTTTCTTTATTTTTTCACATGTAGGCATAAGAGAACATAGAGGTTTTTTGAAGTTGTTTTGATGATGAATGTTATAGGAGATACAGTTTGTTGATATTTTTGTGTTCACACCTGTAAAAACTTAAAACTTCGTTTGTTCTCCTTACCCCCCATAATTGCAAAGTGAGAGTATATTTTTAACATTTTTCACCCAAAATGTAAGAGAAGTTTTAAAAAATTGCTAAGTAGAAAATAGGAATTTTCTATTTGGAGAAAGGTTTTAAAAAACTGAGAATTTCTAGTTTTAATATTTTTGGACAACATTATGACTCAAGTTGTAAGAACATTTTGTATTTGTACAGAATGTTTAGTCTGTGATATGTTTTCATATTTGTTATAGGAAGAGGAATAAGAGCACAGGCTGGGGTAAAGAAAGAATGTGGATCTGATGTTCTGACACAACATGAACACTAAGTAGGGGGGTTCATAACCCCCAGGAGCAAAGTGAGTGGACAGAGAGGCAGTTGCCGCACAGAATTCAGAGTGCTTTTTTCCACCCTGCTGGTGTCCATTAATCTGTAGTCATTTAGCAAATATTCATTGGATCTCTCAAAATACCAAAATTTTACTACCCTTTAATATACCAAATTAGACTGCAGTGGCTCATCAAGACCTGAAATTGTAGCTTTATATCAATACCATCTTTTAATTTGAATGGCAAGCCTCCAAAGTGTTCTAACCAATTGAACTTCTTTGATCAAGGTCAAATATGGTAATTTTCAAAAGAAAAAATATGAATAAAAATTTGGAACAATAGTCTTCTTTACTTAAATTGTTGAATATAATTCCCTAGAGACTTCTCAGAAGACAGAAGGACTACCAGACACATGTCCATAACAGAAATAGCACATAGGGCATAGCCCCTTTACTAGTTTTCACCTAAGTCTTTGAAAACCCAGTTAGTGAAGTTCATGCCCAGAATCTGTTGGACAGGTTGTAACCAGAGAGGGCTAATGGCTTAATTCTTTACTTATCAAAATGTCACTTCATATTAAATGAATGAACTCTAAGTACCATATGCTAATTGGATTTATTTCATACTTGGCTGTGGACATTCTCACACTGAGTATGAACTTGACTGACTGTGTCTCCAAATTCCCCTGATTTCTCCAAGATAGAGTGGCACTGGTATCACAAAGATATTTTAACTACTAGTTGAATAGTGTAGTTAACATAAAAGCTGAAAGTTGAAGAAAAGGGTTAAGGAATGAGAAAAAGTTTTAAAAACCTTACAGAAATAAGTGGTATAAACCAAATATATATAAAGTATTGAAGATTACTATAAAGATTTTATTATCTTAAGATTGAAGTTACCACATTGTAATAGACTCCTCTTCATCAGCCATATCTAAATTTATTGCCTTATAATGAGTGCATTCACCCCATTTTAAGATCTGAGGAAGGGGACAAAAGAGTAAAATAGCTTCATCTACAGTAGAAATAAGTGCAGAAGTTGAACACTGAACAACTTTCCTATACTTGAAGTGAAAACATGATCTAGTTTTATGTGCCATTCATAGAATCACAGAATGCTTTTGGAAATGGTGTAGTGTGTGTGAGGCTTTATCTTCTGTATCTGAAATATACCAGTACCCATCAGTGCTCAGTCTGGGGCACAAAGGGAGGCGAAGGAAGCAGTACCCTGCTTCCTAATGAACTGTTGTCTCTGCCTCTTCCTTTAAGACAGGCAAGTTTAGGGCCTATGGAAGTGATTTTATGACAGTTCGGAGCAAAGCCAGCCTTGAAACCATGAAGTGACCAGTGTTTAGGTTATCTTCAGTAACCAGTGGGTACTGGGATACAGGCATGGTATTGGAAGAAGACAGTCATCAAATAATTTTAACTGTTAAATAAAACATTCTTAGTACTTAAAAAATATTTTAACAGCCCTGGCTGGTTGGTTCAGTTGGTTGGAGAGTAGTCCTGTGTACCAAAAATGTTGTGGGTTTGATCCTCAGCACACATAACTGGGCTGTGGGTTCAGTCCCTCATCAGGACAAGTATGAGAGGCAACTGATTGATGTTTCTTTCTCTCTTGCTCTCTCCCTTCCTCCCTCTCTCCCTTCCTCTTCTTCTCCACCCCTCTCCCCTTTACTTTCTCTCTAGAATCAGTAAACATATCCTTGGGCGAGGATTACAAAAAGTATTTTAACATACCTGGAGTCTCAAAAATGTCAAGTTCCCAATTTTCTCTCTCCTTCTGAGAGGTTATGCTTGGCACATGACATTCTAGATCTTCATGTGTAGATAACAACTGTTTCTCATGGGGTTTTTTAGCCCCTAGAATAAGGGGATGTGGTGGAGGTGGGGGTTGGGGACAGAATAGAGAGATGGGTCTAGTGAGAGATACACATCTACAAAGAGTAACATGTTATTATTCTCCACCTTAGCTTTGCTAAGTAATACTGCTGGGAGGAATCAGTTTGTACCCAGCATGTCATGGGATCAGCTCGCTGGAACACCGTTTACAGAAAGTCACCTCCTCCAAGCTTAAAGCTCATTTAGCTCAGTGCTCTCAGCTAGCACCTCCTGTATCGCTATGGAACCATGACAGTGTTTTTATTCAATATTTTACTCCTGCTTCTTCTTTGAGTGGTTGCGGCAGCTTTGACATTAAACACAGGTGAAAATAAGATGTTTAGGAATAAATCTGAACAGAAGCCTCTTGGGAGGCTGTTGCATTGCACACAAGCCTAGCTAACATCAGACTCACTATAGTCTTCTTAGTCACCCTCATTTTAATGTATGCTCCATAATGTGCAAGATATTTTTAGGAGATAGTGAGAAGTCTGGAAACACAAAGTTGGTAGACATGAAGGAGAGAGATTTGGCGCTGCCCACCAGATTGTATCTGCATATGATGCAGACCAGTGTCTTTATTTAAACAGCTACATCTGATCTTTTCAGCAAGATTCACCATGTGCATTTTTGCACACATTCTTGTTGATTGTTTGTTAATTTATTCTACTGTATATCCTTGCAGAAAAAGAGGAGATAGAAACTGATTCATCCATTCAGCAGAAATTCATTGCACAGCTTTATACCTACCATGCTAGGTGCTGGTGGTGTAGAGATGAAAGTCCAAGTGCTTGTCTCCAGGAACTCAGAGTCATAGTAGAGGACCTTCTAACTAAAAGGGGAAGAAGCAAATACTTAATACATCCTTAAATAATCTATTGAAGAAAGTAAGCTTTATCTTGAGATCATACCTTTTATCCTGTACTTCACATTCTGTAACATGTTCTGCTAATATTATAGGGTGTTTTCTATTGTCATATTTCATAGTAAAATTAACCTAACCCTGACTGTCAGACAAGGTGTTCATCTTGTTTGCATCTTGCCTGCTTTCATTGATTGTTTTATTTATCTATCTATTTATTTATTTATAATCCTCACCTGTGAACATGTTTATTGATTTGAGAGGGATGGAAAGAAGGAGAGAGAGAGAGAGAGAGAGAGACAGAGAGACAGAGAGACAGAGAGACATTGATGTGAGAGAGAAACATTGATTGGTTGCTTCCCTTAGGTGCCCTGACTAGGTATCAAACTTGCAACTTAGGTATGTACCCTGACTGGGTATTGAACCCTTAACCTTTCAGTATGTGGGCCAACTTGCCAACCAAGTGACTTACCCAGCCAGGGAAATTATTCTTCTCATTTAGATTGATTGGATTTATTTGTTTTCTCAGCAGTGGGTTGATTCCTTTTCCAGTTTTTCTTTACTTTAGATCCAGATTCTTTAGAAGATCTGCTGTTCCCCAGTTTCTTCTCCTGGCATCAGGTGGCTGCATGTAGATAACTCCCATCAGTCTGCAAGAGTCTTGATCTTGTTATGAAGCCAGGATTCAGGCTTGGCTTGGCATGCTTTTGGAAAGAGTAAACATTTAATGGGAATAGTTGCCTTCCACATCTGCTCTGAACTGTTGGCTTTACTTGCTCAGTATGTTTTATGTGATTATATTAACATTCACTCATAATCCTTATTTTGGAAGATAGAAGAGAGATGGGATGGTTGGCAGGCATCATGAAGTTCTAGAAATTTGGTTATTCAAAGCACCCTAAGTGTGCTTTTTTATTCTCTCTCTCAATATAATGAAAGGCTTAATGACAGGAGAGCTTTTTCCTCTCAGAGGGCATGGGAGGAAATGAGGAAAGGGATGGGGAGGGAGAGCACATGGTACTTATAAAAACCCATATGCATTTACTTTTCCTTTCATTTGACTACAGATGGTGCAGGAAAGGGAGGAACAATGGTTCCTCACCATTGTTTTTGAACATATTGGTCTTAATATCACACAGGGCAAAATGCAATTGTTGAAAATAGGCAATACTATGAAATTATGCTTAAATTATAAAATGTATGATAATTCTTTGTTTTGCAACAATGTAAAGATCTTTAAAAATCTTTTTAAAGATTTTATTATTTTCAGAGAGAAGAGCAGGGAAAGAGGAAGAAAGGGAGAGAGTTATCAATGTATGGTTGCCATTCATTCACCTGCCTCCAGCTAAGGACCTGGCTGGAGACCTGGCTTGCAAACCTGGTCATGTGCCCTGACCGGGAATTGAACCAGTGACCTTTGGGTTCACAGGCCAGTGCCCATCCACTGAGCCACACCATAATGTAACAGTCTTGAATAGTTAACTAATAGATACTAGATACACTGACAAACAAAGAGAGTGGTATGAGGGGAAAAGACCCACTGCTGTCTTATTTACATTCCCATATGATGTTGTTCTTGGGTGATAGGAGAGGATTCTCAATTAGAAAAAGAATTTAAGAATGTATATTTAACAAAAAATAATAAACAATTTTCAGAATGCTTGACATCCAGGTTTTATACTATATTGAAAATTACTTTGATAATCTGCTTCACTTTAGTGAATATATTACTTGTCTATGTTTTTCACACAAAGAGGTTAAATTTTAGTTGAATTAAGCATTTTTGAAAATAGGAATGAAAATATCCAATTGTATATGGTAAGCTTATTTTTGATACTTGACTAAAAATCATAATAATGTCATCTTATAATTTGTAGAAAAGCCATATGGAAAACTGAATAATCAATCAACAGATACATATTAAGAATTTGGCTTTTGGTATTGCTTTCAAGGGAATCAACAACCACTTTGTGTATATATTTACACATTTAACTTATACTCTGGGATCCATAGATCTGGAGATCATGGATCTATAGCTTCTTTGCTTATAATTTATACCTTAGCAGTCTGTGAGCTTTTGCATTAGGTGACTCACTTTCTTGATAGCTATTTCTGGAGGCCTCTGGCTTGTGAACGGGCTTTGAAAACATTAATGTGCCACACAGCTAATCAAGATTCTAATCATTGCTATTTTGTCCTCCAGAAATGGCTTGTGAAAGTTCTACAAGAGGAGTAATATGTAGTGTCCTGACCAAATGCTTTCTGGGCATGGCTACTTATTTCTCAGTTAATGCAGGTAGGAAATGGTCAAACCAGAATGCCCACATGGCTATACTTAATATTTTTTCTTTTAATACTTTTATTGTATATCTAATAGTTTCCTCCAAAACTATATCCTCAAGTGTAGGTCAGACTTTTTAGCACAGTAGTTCCTAAACTTGGCTTTGTATGAGAGTCAGTCAGTAAAAACACAGGCATCTAAGTTCTGAGGATGCTAATTCAGTGGGATGAGAGTGGGGTCTTGATTCTTGATTTTTAACAAGTTTCTCAGGTGATTTAATGACTGGTCCATGGTCTAATGTATGGGAAACTCTGCTTTGAGAACTTCACTACCATTTACCAAACAAAGCAAAGCCCCTTACACTGAGGAGAGAGGAAGTGCTTTTTTTACTTATCTGTTTGTCTACTGAAGTGAAGTGGAATTGTAAAATAGGCTCCCCCCCTCCCCCGCCCCCTATTTACTTCTTGTCCTTTTGGCTTAATCAGATCAATGGGAAGAATTTTTAAAAGTTACAAATGACCACATCTGAGACTCCTAACTATTTACTGCCCAGGACATATTTGAAGAAAGTATATGTATATTGATGAATGTCTTCTACCCTTCCAAGTTTGGAGTTGACAGTATGTTTGGTTTATTCAAAATGTACACTGATTTCTTATGACCAATATTTATGCCAAATATTTTAAATCTGAACAGATAGCTTTCTTTATAAATAACAAAATGACAGGGTACAAAATTGTCCTCTGGTATGGTAGTAGCAGAGCACTGTTGTGTATATGGGTAAATCCCTGAGCTTTAGTTTAGAGCTGTGCAGGAAGTACTATGTGTTTTCAGTAAGATTTATTTCTGAGATTATCAAAATGTCTTTAATGCTTCTGTCATTCCTGTCCATTTTCTAGGCAGGCATAATGGTCCCATGGGGAATGTAAAAGGGAGAAACCCCGGTTAGCCCTGACTTGTTCTCCATTGGGGTCCACAGCAACCACGTGTGCAGAGCTGCAGCTGGGGTTGGTCTTGTTCAGAGGAGGCCGTTCTCTACCTGCCTGACCTCAAAATTAAAGTCAGGTTTACTTTGGTGCGGAATTGAGCATACTCTTGTGAGTTGCTGACTTTGGGGACCTTTGCCACAGTGATTTATGGCCTCTGAGTCTTTAACTCTTAGGACACTTAGGCTTAGTTCCTAGACTTTTTCTGATTTAGTCTCAGCTAAATTAAAATCTTGCTAAAAGTCAAGTCAGAGTCTAAGTTTGGGTCAAATCTAGAGATGGATGAAGTGATGGCAGTTCTGGTGTTGGCTTGATGGCCTTTGTTACTCTGGGAAATTGAAATGTGGCTTCTTAACCCCAACACAAATTAAGGAGGTCTTCCAGGAAGACAGCCAGGGATCCTTAGGTAGTACAGCCCTTGGGTGCTTTGTTACTTAGCTTTTCTGGGCCACCAGGTTTTTTGGGAATGTAGTTCCCCCCAAAAGTTCTAAAACCTCTCCACCAGTCTTGCCATCATATTTGCCTTCTCTGCAGCCCAAGCGATCCATGGTATGGCCTGGTATGGCCTTCTCATTGGAGCAGTAGCAACATAGACATTTTGCGTATAATTTCAAGAGCAGGAAGAGGTCTGGTTAGGATTCCTGCTCAATAGGGTGGGCTAACATAAAATGAGTTTCTTTGAATATTTTTGTCCAGTGCCTCATTGATTGTAGAGTCTTAATTCATGCTGAAGTTTAAATTTCTTTCTCTTTCTTTCTTTCTTTTCTTTTTTTTTTTTTTTTTAAGATTTTATCATTTCCAGAGAGAGAGGAAGGGAGAGAGGCAGAGAGGGAAAGAGACATCAATGTATGGTTGCCTTTCACCTGCCTCCAGCCACAGACCTGACTGGAGACCTGGTTTGCAACCTGGTTATGTGCCCTGGCTGGGGAATCGAACTTGCGACCTTTGGGTTCTCAGGCCGGCGCCTTAACCACTGTGCTACCAGCCAGGGTGAAGTTTAAATTCCTTAAAACAAGCCCCCTACATCTTGGGAGCATTTTGAAAACCTCTGTAATAGAGTGGGAACCCTGGTTAAGGTGAGGGGTTTTGGCACAGTGCTGGTCTGCTTTTCTTCCTTGGACGAGTCCATGGGGCCCTAGTCAACAAGCAATGTAATCAAGCATTCTCTTCCTTATTGTTGGCATATGTACAATGTGGAAGCACTTAATATAGTGCAGAAATTAGCCAGCCCTGCCTAGGAGATCTATTCCCTTGCTGCCTAGTAGGCAAGGGGTGTTTTATCAGACTCTCTGCCACTACAGATTGATTGTATAAACACAGACTTCTTTGATTATACTTGATATCTGTTTTAGATAGGATTGTGTTTGTTTTGCAGTGAAACAGCTACGTTGTGCTTCTTGAAAGCAGCACAATCGCCTTGGCTGTTTCTTTTTGCATCATAGCACACATAGCAAATTTCATTCAGAATAGCCACTGGTGGCAGTTGGAATATGAATAGCCCTTGGATGATGATCCTTGGGATGCCAAAAGTTAAAGATGGTGATGTGGCTTGAACCTGTTTTGTGTATCTTACGCTCCAGAGTCCAGCATTTAGATCCCTAAAGGACAAGAACTGTATCTATTTATAGCACTTGCCTTAGCAGCACAACAGGTGTATGACACAGGAAATCCTTCTTGTCCTCAAATCTCAGTCTATTCTTTATTATTTTTGAGTCCACTTTGTACAATTTAAGTATTCATATTTGTAATAATATACGTCTAGGCATAAGTCACGGAACAATGAATAAGTAAAAGGCTCAAGGAGAAAAGTGTATTGACATAGTGTACTGTTCAGTAACTTTCTGTGCATTTATAGAGATCTCTAAAATATATTTATGTTGTATGAGTCAAAGTTTTTGTTTCAATTACAAGTAAATTAGTGACACTTTGAAATTATAGCTTGAACATAATTAAAAGTGAACTCAGACTGAATCCCAATATTATTCATTTGTTAACTCAGAAAATATTTATTAATATCTCAGTATGGGCCCAGCATTGTTCTGGGCACTAGGTTAAAATCAATCAGGCAGATGAGATCCTATATTCATGGAACCAAGAGTCTTAATGGAGATATGATTACATGAACAATTATTAAAGAAAATGGGTAAGGGATAAGCTGTGGGAAACAGTATATTGGGGGGGGTGAGAGAGAAGGGGAGGAGAGAAGAGGATAGAGGAAAAAGAAGGAGGAGGATGAGGAGGAGAAGAAGAAAGAAGCAGGGAAAAGAAGAGAGAAATGGGGAAGGAAGAGGAAAGGAGAAACAGAGAGAAAGAGAAAGAGGAGAGGAGGGGAGGGGAGGGGTGGAGAAAAGAGAGAAGACTGAGACAGAGAGAATAGAATAGCATTCTGGAGGAACTAAAAGGATTCAAAATAGCTTGAATGTGAAGTCGAGGAGGAGAGTGGTGAGAAATGAGGTTAAGGAGATAATCTTGGTCTCCCTAATGAAGGGTTGCAAGCCCTTTGAGGGGTTTGGTCTTTACCTTAAGGCAGTAGGAATTAAGATACAGTTTAGCTAGAGGTGATACTGTGACCAGATTTGCAGTGTCATAAAGATCTCGATGTTCTGGATGTGGTACTAACCAAGGTCATGGCTCTGGGGTGGAGAGGAGCAGGGTTTTAAGACATACTGAGGAAGCAAGGCCAGTAAGACTCTGTAATTAAAGAGGATCAAGGGTGATTTTCAGGTTTCAGGGCTCAGGCCAACTGGGTGAACAGTGATACCATTGACTGGGAGAAGGAGCACAGGAGTTGGAGTGGGTTTAGAGGAAGGAGAAGTTTCAGGCAGACTCAACAGTGGAATCTATGAGAAAGCCAAGGGAAGATGCTGATGAGGCAGCTGCACATAGGGTCTTAGATTGAGTGGAGAGGTCTTGGATGTGGATGCTGAATTGAGAATGTTGTGACAATCGCTGGGAAATAAAGAAACAATCTGATTAATGGTCTGTGGTCTCCTGGAATGTGAAGTTCCAATAGAGAATGGAGACTTGCATACATAAAATAAGAGTAACAGTACACGGTGGTGGTGGCGCAGTGGTAACTTGAGTGATACAGTAAGTACTCTCTTTGGAGAAGGAAAGTTCAGTAGCCTGGGGTAATCAAGGATGCCTTGAAACCAGTGTAATCTTTCTGAAATTCGCTCCCTCACCTCCCTCTGCCTAAAACCATCAGTGGTCCCTCTCTGATTTTAGGATGAGGCCCAAATTTCTTGGGTTGGTTGCCAAGGCCTATCCTGATCTAGTTTCTGCCCAGCTATTAACTCTTCACCTTCCATTCTTTTTTTTCTCACTCATTTTGCACAGTGGCACCTACTTACTGATTTCTGAAGCACAAAGTTGCTTCCCACTTCTGTGTCTCTGCCTGGGTTCCTGGCTTGCTCTCCTCTACTTTGTCTGACTGGCAACTCTAATTGATCTTTCAAGCAGAGTTCTGCCTGGGTTGTTCTCCTTACTTTGCTTTCTCTCACGTCTAAATGTAGCATTAATCTCTCCTTGTGTACTTCTCTCCCTTGTACATTCTTCTATTCACTGTATGTAGTGCTTTACTTGGCTTGTTTTTCTTTATATTTCTATTACTCATTCCAGACTTTTAAGCTCCTTATTGACAGTGCCTTATTTATTTATTTGTACCCAGTACTATCTTGCATAATGTTTGGCAAATACAAGATGCTCAGTAAATTCTGAACTGGAATTATTACATTAAGCTTCAGGTATAAAAGTATAAGATAGATTATTAGGAATATAAGACCTATTAGAGGAATTTATTGATTAGATTTTTTCATGTGCATTTAATAGCACTGATTGTAAATTTAGCACTGCCTACTTATTGCTAGTGATAATGGTATTAATCAAATCCAGCCAAATCAGCACCTATACATCTTTTTGGGCTCCATTGTCTTCAGAGTCATTTTGGTTCAAATGTTAGTTTTACTTCATTCTTCTATCTCAAATAATTAAAATTGTGAATGTTGTCACTGACTCCTAAAGCTTATTCAACTTACTATTGAGTCATTCATGAACCCCATTCATTCACAGACCATTACTGGTGTCTGGGTCCAGATGCTGGTGGTAACATGGGGACAGACATGGCTCTATGCTCAGGCTACTCATGCTTCAGGGCAGAATTTGCCAGAAGCTTTACTAATAGTAGCCATTATTTCTGCCAGCCCTTAAGCTACAGTACGGAAGAAACCATGTTTTGATTCTAATATTTTCTGACTTTTTAAAGATATCAACACAGGAACTAAAATTTATATTTTTTCTTATGATATACAATTTTTGAAGATTTGCTGCATTCCCATGTGCTTTCAATGTGCCTTGGGTGAAAAAGAAATTTTTTTAAAGAGGAATAATTCTTTCCAGAATTAAAATTCTGATATTGAGATGTAATCACATAGGATTTGGTATAGGGATTTAAACTTATAGGAAACTTATTCTTGACTAGATCTATTTTATGAAGCCAAGGACAGCTATATTAGACTTTTCTGCTCAGCTCAGCTTTTCTTAATGCTCCTCCACCCCATCCAGACTATTTTTCTTTATTCTTTCCCCTACCATTCCCGTCTATGCATATAGAGTTATTATACTGTGTTTTCTTTCTTTCTTTTTTTTCTTTTTGTATAAAGTGAGGAACATGTTTGTGTCTTTATGATTATAGAGGAATTATGTAGTCTGGTGAGAAAAATAACTATTGTGTTGAAAATGTTTGTGCTAAGTCTTGACAATAAAAGCAGCATAGGCAGAAGCCGCATTTGTGCCACTCAGAGAAGAAGATGGTATGTTGGTATTAGGAAGGCGTGTTTACCTCTGAGTTGCTTTCCAGGCCTGAAATCCACTGCAGTGCAGACAACATTGGAGCATTAGAGCATCGTGCAGGGAGTTCAGTGGCATTAAGTGACTAGTAGCCCAGATTCGAGTGGTAAGAAAGAAAAGTTAGCTATTAATTACTTATTCAGACATGTAGCCTATAAGAATGGGAAAATCTGAAATTATTTTACCAATATTAGCTAGAGTTAAACTAAGCACTATGCAATAAGTTCAGCATGAATTTAAGTAGTTGCTGATAAATAGGTGCCTGGGACCATCTCTAGGGGCATAGTTTGTTTTATTAAATGAGCTCACTAAATAGGCTGTTAAAGCTCTGTGTTATTTCACTGTGATCCCAGACTTTGCCTATAAAATCCTTTGCTTTTCTTACTGTGCAATATTTGGGTCTGTAAGGTTGGTGCCCTATCACTTCTGGCTTGTGTTTCTTGCTGGTTTTCCCAGGTCTCCCACCATTAGTTGTCCTTGTGCAGCCCAGAGGTCCCCTGAAGAGGATGTTGGGGGGCCAGAAGGCACAGCCGGTAGGTACTGACTTTTACTTCAGGTTTGGTTGGGGGAAAAACCCTATTTCTATTTCCTTGGAGAATTAGTTTAGTGTTTATATAGGAAGTCAGATCTTGATTTGGTGGTCCATAATGTGTACTTTCTTAAAACAAAACAAAACAAACAAACAAACAAGTATCTTTGGCAAAATAACCAATAACACCAGCAGTGTTCTGCATTGGGGGTGTTAAGAACTTTCAGTCCAGCAATGCAGCACTCAGTTTTGTGGAATGAATGCACGAATAGGGGTCACAATTTAAATGTTGCAGAATTATAGGCAACTTTTTTTTTTTTTTTTTTTTTTTTTGGCTAAGATAAGCAGACATCCAAAGGAATAGGAATGTCTGGAGATGCAGGAGAGAGGCGCATTTATAGATTCACTTAGGCAATTCATGCCTCAGTAGGGAATAGGTAGAGTAGCCCAAGAGAGATTTTCCCAGGACAGAAGGAGGAATCTCTCTCCCACTGAGAAGTGAAAAAGAATGCATGCCAGATTCAGAAGATTCAGGTGAGTTTGTGGAGGGTGGGAGAGTGGTTTGGCATAGTTGGGGTGGTTTGCATGTGATGACCAAGGATTTGTAAAGAGTGGTTCAGGTTGGAGGAACCACTGAGGAATGGGAGGGATCCTAGCCTGCTTTGTCTTACCCAAGGCCCCCAGGGCAGGTGCTGTGGGGCCTGTGCAGGAGGACTGGGCCTGCTAGATGGTCACATGGTTACAGGTTCAATTTAGAGTTGTCTGCTGGACTCACACCTCACTTTGTTCACTCTAGCACCTCAATTTCTGATTTCTAACCCCTCTTTCCATTTGTAAGGCAGTCTAAGCACCTTCAGTTAGGCGCATAATCATCTTCTCTGCCTCTCTATTAACTTCAGCTGTACTTCCTAACTATGGTTCTTGTATTTCCATAGCTCAGCAATTTTGCAAATGGATTTTAGGATAAAAAATTTGTGGCAGGATTTAGCCCTCAAAACCTTCCCTTTTTTCCTAACTTTAAACAGGAAGCCCTCACTGTTCTAGCTTGTGGGTAGGATTCAGAGGGAGCAGACGAAGGACTAGTAAAAGGATTAGTGACCTGGTCAAGGGTCCAGCTGCTACATGAAATCACAAATCTGGAGTGGAGTCCAATGTAGTAATATGCAAGGTTTGTCTAATTATATGCAGTGGCCCCCAGAGATGAGATTTTAGGTATGATCCAGAGTTAGTGGCTTATGGGGAACTATGTGAGAAAGTACAAGGATGAGAAAGATAGAGGTGTTGGCAGGAATGTCAAAGCACTGACATTCCATATTGTGGGAGGGGGGTGGGATTGGGTTGAAGAGATACCAACAATAGATAGGCTGATAGACTGAGAGTGGAGAAGGTATCAGATGACCAATGCTCTTAACGCCTAAGAGTGGACTGGGATTCTCATATGCATTTTATGTTGTTATAGACTGTTCTTATAGTCCATCTTACCTCTCATGCCTTTCTTAAAACCATAGGTATATATTGAGGATTCACAGTCATGTTAGAAGGTTGGATTACATGAACCAAAAGCTCTCTCCCGAGCCTGTGATCCTATTATGCTCTACATGGAGAAAGAATACAGTTAAATGACTTGCTTGGTCAGTGATCAATGATGACAGCAACACAATGTATCTTTAGCTCTATGTTGGCCTCTTTTCTTTTTTTAGCCTTGTTCATCTTGCCCATGAATTTTTAATATTTGACCTGGAGGATTCCTGAACTGTGCCTCTGGGAGGGCATGATATGATGCTCTCTGATACGTATTTAGGTTTTTCCTTTTTCTTTTTTTTAATGACGTGTTTTATGATTCCTTTCCTCAGCCATAGTGATTTTAAAGTTAGGATTCCATTTAAGTATTACTGCAGTGATGGCTATCAGACAGGTTTGGAACATAACCACCAAGACCATTTTATTATTGCGGTAGGCATGAGAGCTGCTAGACGCATTAGAAACAGCACCTCTTTCTTGAGCCTCAATTCTTTATTTCCCCTCCTCATAGCTGCATATGGTGGAGACTTTGGCCTTACAGGAGTTTTTCCTTTGCTTGCTACTCAAGTTCATTTTCCTGTCACTTGTTCCTCTTTGTCATGTCAGTGGGATATCACTGTGTCTTCCAGGTGCTGGTCCTGTAATCACATCATTTTTACTTGTGAAATTAGTTTTGGGCTCTGGGAAGTCATTTATCTATTACTTAGCAACGAGAAAAGGGTGAAAAGCCTGAGAAACTCACAAGAATATTGCTGTTCTCTCTTCTTTCTCCTGCCTGCATCAATCCTTTCGTGACAGAAAACTTGGAACGTGTTTCTATAAGATATGTCCCATTCTGGGGTTTTACCCACTGACTTAAAGCCCCTGTATGACCTAGATCTGCATGCAATTTACCAATTATAATGCATTAATAAAGGACATTTTTCATATTCTAGGTATGGTATTAGGTGCTTTATGTGAAGTAGTTTATTTAATTCTCAAAATAACCTTATGCAGCAGGTGCTTTTATTATCTCTACTTTACAGATAAAGAACCTGAAGGTTAAAAGATAAACCACTTACTGACAGTCATTTAGCCAAGTGGTATCAGGGGGATTTGAACCCTGACACCTGAGTTCAGAGTTTAAGGAGAGTTAGTGCTCTTTTATTTGATAGTAATTATGACAGTCTCGAAGAACAATTGCATGCTGGCAGGGTATGACATTTTTATACCACAAGTGATGTTGATTATATATGAGAGACATATAGTTACAAATTATATTATTAAAAAAACAACTTACCCCTACTTGCAAAAGGAAATACATTTTGATCCACTTTGCTGATAATCAGCCTATCTCAAGTAGCATTTGTTTTTGTCTTTCCTTCTTGTCCTGCTTTTTATAATAACTCTTGCCTTATTTCTGCTGTTGTGTTTCCTCTCATTTCAAAAGAAAATCTCCCAGTAAATCTTCCTAATAGAATAGCATGCATGAATTATCGATTGTTACTGTTCCTCCTTTCTGTGGTGGATGGGTGGAGAATGCTCTCATGGGGGCACCATCTGTAATTATTAAGGATGGTTATAAACTGATCTGAGGGGCAAGTTTAGAAACACTTTTTTTTTTTTTTTCTTGCAAAACTTAGAATACCTATATTAGCATAAGTGGAACAGAGGGAGAGCCTTCCAGGAGACACCCAGGTTCCCAGATGAGTATACCCATGTCAGCAGGCCGGTCATGAGCAATGATTTCCTCAGGAGCACCACTAAAGGCATTAGAAAAGTTTTTAAATTTAGGATGTGTTAAAGATAGAAATTTCCATGTTTGTTTTCTCAACAGTGTTCATTCTAAGTAGATGACATCTCAAGGGCAGCGCTGCTGCTGAGGGTTGGGCAAGTTGTATGCTGTGCCACTCTAGGGCAGGTGTCTGCTGAGCTGTAGATGAAGTCCAGACAGACACTACCCAGTCAGTTCTCATTATCCACAATACTCATATTCTATAAAGTCTCCACAAACACTGAATTAGCAAAAACGGAATCATTGCTTCTAGGGGAAATACATATTTTCTCTGATCATAGCATTTTCATCACCTGATCAATGCTTAACCTTGTTTTATGTGTGTTTCTGTTTCAAGACACTGTATTTAACTTATATTAGTGATTTCTTAACACTGAATTCATGGCCAATAGCACTGTAACTCATGCCTTAATGAAGCTTATCGAGCACATACATTTTCTCCGTAAGGACCTTCACAAGCTTATTGAGTTTAGGGACACAAACTAGTCAGCACTAGACAATGCTTGAGGACCATTGTAAACAGCAAAATCACCAATGAAAAAGTACACAAAACTTAGAAGCCCAGCAATTAAATAGACTGCAAAAAAGGATAGTATGGGAGCAGAAACAAGAAGGCTGAGGGTCACTTTATTTGATTTCAACTGGGAACATGCATATCAGGTTACTCAAATCTTTCTCTGTTCTGTGCATGTTCTCAAATGACTATGAATGTGCTGTAGGTATTGGTTTGGGCATTATAATACATTTTAGCTAGTAAATAAATTTGCAAATATGGACTCCTTGAGTAATAAAGAACATTACTTTATGTATATACTTTTAACTCAGAACTGTGGAAACCCAAGGAGATGTTGGGCTGAAAAGAATTTTAAGAGAAATGGGATTGTAACACATAGATGGCACCCAGCCCAATCTCTTCAGTTGTTGGACAAGGAAGAGGCTCAAAGACATACATACTTGTTGAAGGCCAGGCAGCTGATGAAAGGTAGAGCCAACATAACCCCACGAATGCCCTCCCCTTCTCTGTGTGTCAGGGTAAAAGTTCCTGCAGGACTTCCCAGAGCTCTGTATTGAAAGGAAAGGGCACGGGGCTGATGCCACTAAATAGCTCTTACAAGTGTGGGCTCCTGTCTCAGTCTAGGCTACCATATAGCCTGTGTGGTTTACAAACAACAAAATTTTGTTTCTTAGGGTTTCTTTTTTTTTTTTTTTAATTTTATTGTTGTTGTATTACATCCATCCCCTTTTTGCTCCCCTCTGTCCCCCCACCCACCCACCCATTCCCCCCAAAGTCAATCCCACCTGTTGTCCATGTCCATGGTTCCTTTATACTAGGTTCTTGTCTAAGCTGCTCCCCATCTTTGCCTCTACCTCTCCCTCCCCCCTACCCCG
>PVIW01012893.1:0-29947 GCA_004026585.1 Noctilio leporinus | reverse complement strand
AACCAACTGTATGGGAAAACATAATTGCCAATGATACCTCAGACAAGGGTCTGATCTCCAAAATATATAAAGAACTAATGCGACTCAACACCAGGGAGACAGACAGCCCAATTAAAAAATGGGCAAAGGACCTGAACAGATAACTCACTGAGGAAGATATACAAAGGGCCCAGAGGCATATGAAAGAATGCTCAACATCACTAGTCATCAGAGAGATGCAAATTAAAACTACATTAAGATACCACCTCACACCTGTCACAATGGCAATCATCAGCAAATCAACAAAGAACAAGTGTTGGCGAGGATGCGGGGTAAAGGGAACCCTCATACACTGTTGGTGGGAATGTAGGCTGGTGCAGCCACTGTGGGAAACAGTATGGGGTTTCCTTAAAAAATCTAAAAATGAAACCGCCTTTTGATCCAGCAATTCCACTACTTGGACTATACCCAAAGAATCCTGAAACACCAATTCATAAGAACCTATGTACACCTATGTTCATTGCAGCACTATTTACCATAGCCAAGTGCTGGAAACAGCCTAAGTGTCCATCAGTGGATGATTGGATCAAAAAACTTTGGTATATTTACACAATGGAATTCTATATAGCAGAAAGAAAGAAGGAACTTGTACCCTTTGCAACAACATGGATGGAACTGGAGAGTATTATGCTTAGTGAAATAAGCCAGTCAGTGAAGAACAAATATCATATGATCTCACCCATTACAGGACAATAATGAACAAGACTAACAACAAGCAAAACAGAACCAAATATATGAATACAGTAAATAGGCCTTTAGTGGTCAGGGGGAAAGAGTGGTTGGGGGAGGGCGGAGGCAGAGGCAAGAAAGGGGAGCAGCTTAGACAAGAATCTAGTATAAAGAACCATGGACATGGACAACAGGAGGGATTGACTTTGAGGGGAATGGGGGTGTGTGGAGGGGGACAGAGGGGAGCAAAAAGCGGATGGATGTAATACAATAACAATAAAATAAAATAAAAATCAAAATATTTTTCCAGTTAGGAGCCACCTTCCTTTTGCACAGAACTTTTTTTCTCATATCTGTTCTGATCTTTGTTTGCAAACACCACACTCCACATGTTACCCCAATTAACTGGGTTTAAATGGCAATAAAGGTAAGCATATAAAGAAGTAGGAGTCCCAAAGTAAAGGCATAGACTTTCCTAGGCCTTAAGGAGGGAATTGAGAAGTGAAAACTGTTAGCTGTCCCAGCAGCAATGGGATGATGGATCCCGATCCTAATGCTGAACTCTCCTCTGTCTCCATCACTCCAAAGCTTCTGTTCATACCTCTGAAATCCTTTAGCTTCTGCTCTATCTCTTTCCCTGCATCTTAGTACTTCACACCAGTGGAACACTGTAGATGGGGATGGGGAAGAGAGAAAAAGAAAAAGAAAAAGGATGAAACATACGAGTAGCCACCATACCTGTCTGGATAATGCTCCCATAGCAACTCATCTCATAGGTTGCTAGCCAGCCTGTAGGTTAGCTCTACTTAGGTGAACTGTCTATTCCCAGTCCATGGTTTAAATTATCTGAATTTGAGTGTATAAGGAATAGCAGGGTGTATTTCCCTGAAGGGAGAGATGGCAGATATCCTATTCTGCAAGTCCAACACAGATTGACAATGAGAAAGAGGCCTATCTAGGGAGAGTCCATGGGTCAGTGACCCATATAAGGCTGGCAGAAACCATGTTTAACCAGGAGAGAAGTCCTTGGTCACTGAAGAGAGAAGCAAATTGTACTTAAAATTTGATCTGTTTAAGAATCCCAGATCTAGCTCACTAGCTATATAATTTCTGTGTCTATGCATTATTATCTCCTAGTCCGAAAAAGCATATAATGCCTCCTTTCAGATGATGGTATAGATAAACATGGCTCACTTCCTTGCGCAACCACCTCAAAATTACAACAAAACTATAGAAAAACCATCATTTAGAACTTTCAGAAATGGAACTGAATGGAAGTCCCACAACTACAAAATTAAAGAAGAAACTACATCAAGACTGGTAGGAGGGCAGAGTTGTGGAATGGGCTGGTCCCACACCCATGTGTGGAGGATAAAAATAAGGAGGAATATATTAGGAGGAAGGGTCCAAGGGTTTCAGGGCCAGGAAAATAATTCTCCATAGTTTCTGGCTGTGGAAGACAGAAACTGCTGAATTCACTGGCAGTTACTCTTAAAGGGCTCATACACGGACTTATTCAGACTAATGCCCTCTGAACTTCAACACAAGGGCAGAAGATTAAAAGACATCAAAAGCAGGAGGAACTGAATTATCTGACATCAGGATGAAAGCTGGGGGATAGCTTTCTTGCAGACAGAAGTGCTAGCAAAGACTACCATTCCCTTTTCTGAGCCCTACCCCCACAGAACCAGCAGGCAGGTTCCATATCTTAGACTCCAACCTGGCTCACATTATTTTATACACCCTGGTGACTCCCTGAGGTCCTGTCTAACCCAACTTTTGGAAAAACCAGTGGTTTTTTTATATGAATGGCTAGCTGTGGCCCATACTTCAGATTTTTCTAGATTCTCTCAAACAAGCAGCACCTGGCTTCAGTGAGCCCATATACCTCTCACTAGCAGCATGACACCAGCAGCAGCCAGCCATGGCTCACAGCTTGATCTCACCTGGGCACCTCCAAGCCCAGCACAAGTACCAGATCATTTTGTAGCTTATGGTTTGTGACCCTGTACAGAACATAGGCAGTGGCTGACCTTGAACATGCCAATAGCAATCAAGGCTCAACTACAACAAGGGCATGTATACAAACTGCACAGAGGTACATCTCAAGTACCCAGCTTGGGTGATAGAGGAGCATGTGCCACTGGACCCTACAGTACACCTACTGCACTAGGTCACTCTACCAAGCTAGCTGTACCTAATACATAAAAACAAACACAGGGAGGCTGTCAAAATGAGGACACAAAGAAACATGCCCAAATGAAAAAACAAAATAAAACAAACAAAAATAGAACAAAATTCTGGAAAAATAACTGAACAAAGTGGAGATAAGCAATCTATCACATGCAGAGTTCAAAACACTGGTTATAAGCATTCTCAAGGAACTTTGTGAGGACCTCAATGGTGTAAAAAAGACCTAGTCAAAAACAGAGGATACACTAATTGAAATAAAGAGCACTGTGTAATAGAGTAGATGAAACAAAGAATCATATCAGTGATGTGGAATAGAAGGAAGCAAAAAGCAACCAATCATAACAGAAAGAAGGAACTTCTGGGATAGCTTCAAATGCACCAACATTTGCATCATGGGGGTGCCAGAAGAGAGGCAGAAAGAAATTGAAAATTTATTTGAAACAATAATGAAAGAAAACTCCTAACTTGATGAAGGAAATATACATACAAGTCCAGGAAGCACAGGGAGTCCCAAACAAGGTGGACCCAAAGAGATCACATTCCAATTAAAATACCAAAGCTTAAATACAGAGAAATTCTTTTTTATTTTATTTTATTGTTGTTGTATTACATCCATCCCCTTTTTGCTCCCCTCAGAGAGATTCTTAAAAGCATCAATAGAAAAGCATTTAGTTACCTACAAGGGAGCCCCTATAATGCTGATGTCAGCTGATTTCTCCAAAGAAACTGCAGGCTAGTAGGTAATGGAAAGAAATATTTAATGTGATGAAAACCAAGGACCCTACAGCCAAGATTACTCTACCCAGCAAAGCTATTATTTAGAATGTAAGGACAGATAAAGAGGTTTCCAGACAAGAGAAAGCTAGAGGAGTTCATCACACCATAACAGTATCATATGAAATGTTAAAAGTTCTTTTTAAAAAAGAATACTAAAAAAATAAACAATAAAATGTTAATAAATACATACCTATTAACAACTAAACCTTAAAAAAATAAACAATGCCTACCTGTGAACCCTAAGATCACTGGTTTGATTCCCCAGGCAGGGCACATGACTAGGTTGCAAGTCAGATTTCCAGTCAGGTCTGTAGCTGGAGGCAGGTGAAAGGCAACCAAACATGATGTCTCTCTCCCTCTTTGCCTCTCTCCCCTACCTTCTCTCTAAAAATAATAAAATATTTAAAAAACAAACAAAACAGAAACCAAATTATAGATAAAGAGAACACTTTGATGGTTGCTATCATAAAAGGTGGGTGTCAGTGGAATGGGAAAAAAGGTGGAGGGATTAAGAAGTACAAATTAGCAGTTACATAATAGTCATAGTGGTGTAAGTATAGCCAAGGAAATAGAATAGCCAAAGAACATATATGCATCTCCCATGGACACGGACAACAGTGTGAAGATTGCCTGATGGAGTGAGGGGGTTAGGTTGAAGGGAGCAAAGGTGAAAAATTTAGAAAACTGTAAAAACATAATCAATAAAATTGAATTAAAAAAAATGCACACTTTGCAGGGTAGGCAGAAAGGTTAAATGAAATAGTGAGTGCAAATTATTCACATAATAGATACTTAATAAATGATCTTGTTTTCATCATGCCAGTTCTTTTCTTAGTTTAATTTTATTGTTGTTGTATTACATCCATCCCCTTTTTCCTTCACTCTGCCCCTTCCCCACCCACCCACTCTGCCCAAAGGCAACCCCACTTGTTTATGTCCATGGTTCTTCCATGCTAGTTCCTTGAATAAATTGCTCCTCTTCTTTGCCTCCTCCTCTCCCCTCCCACCTCCTCCCTTTACTTTGACCACTGGAGATCTATTCATTGTATTCATGTATCTCGTTCTGTTTTGCTTATTTGTTTATTTGTTCATTATTTTCCTGAAATGGGTGAGATTGTATAGTATTTGTCTTTCACTGACTGGCTTATTTCACTAAGCATAATACTTTCCCATTCCATCTATGGTGTTGCAAAGGGTAGGAGTTCTTTTTATCTTTCTGCTGTGTATTATTTCATTGTGTAAATGTACCAAAGTTTTTTGATCCAATCATCCACTGATGGGCACTTAGGCTGTTCCCAGCATTTGGCTATTGTAAATAACGTTGCTATGA
Source organism: Noctilio leporinus (assembly GCA_004026585.1). NCBI lineage: Eukaryota > Metazoa > Chordata > Mammalia > Chiroptera > Noctilionidae > Noctilio > Noctilio leporinus. The sequence continues at coordinate 24,939 of PVIW01012893.1, read as the reverse complement.
ACATAGAGATACATAGGTTCTTATAAATTGGTGTTTCATGATTCTTTAGATATAGTCCTAGTAGTGGAATTGCTGGATTAAAAGGCAGTTCCATTTTGAGTTTTTTAAGGAAACTCCATACTGTTTTCCATAGTGGCTGCACCAGCCTACATTCCCACCAACAGTGTATGAGGGTTCCCTTTTCCCCACATCCTTGCCAACACTTGTTGTTTGTTGATTTGCTGATGATTGCCATTGTGACAGGTGTGAGGTGGTATCTTATTGTGGTTTTAATTTACATCTCTCTGATAGCTAGTGATGTTGAGCATTCTTTCATATGTCTTTTGGCCCTTTGTATGTCTCTCTCAATGAGTTGTCTGTTCAGATCCTTTGCCCATTTTTTTAAATTAGGCTGTCTGTCTCCCTGGTGTTGAGTTCATACCTTCTTTATATATTTTGGAGATCAAACCCTTCTCTGAGGTATCATTGGCAAATATGTTTTCACATACACTTGGTTCCCTTTGAATTTTGCTAGTGTTTTCTTTAGCTGAACAGAAACTTTTCAATTTGATATAGTCCCATTTGTTTATTTGTTCTTTGATTTCCTTTGCCCTTGGAGAAGTATGAGTAAACATGTTTCTGTGTAGGATTTTAAAATTTTACTGCCTATATTTTTCTCCAGGACCTGTATGGTGGCACTGCTCATGTTTAAGTCCTTTATCCATCTTGAATTGATTCTAGTGCATGGTGTAAGTTGGAAGTCTATTTTTATTTTTTTGTATGTTGTTGTCCAATTCTCTCAATAGCACTTGTTGAAGAGACTGCTTTTACTCCATTTTATGTTCCTTCCCCATTTGTTGAATATTAATTGACCATAGAATTATAGGTTTATTTTTGGGCTCTCTATTCTGTTCCATTAATCTATACGTCTATTCTTATGCCAGTACCAGACTGTTTTCATGACAGTAGCCTTGTAGTATAGTTTGATGTCCAGTATTGTGATTCCTCTTACCTTGTTCTTCTTTCTCAAGATTGCTGTGGCTAGCCCTGGCTGGTAGCACAGTGGTTAAGGCGCCGACCTGTGAACCCAAAGGTCGCAGGTTCGATTCCCCAGCCAGGGCACATACCAGGTTGCAAACCAGGTCTCCAGTCAGGTCTGTTGCTGGAGGCAGGTGAAACGCAACCATACATTGATGTCTCTCTCCCTCTCCACCTCTCTCCCTTCCCCCCTTTCTAAAAATAATGAAATAAAATCTTAAAAAAAAAAAAAAAAAAGATTGCTGTGGCTATTTGTGGGTGTTTTTGGTTCCATATAAATTCTTGAAGAATTTTTTCTATCTCTGTGAAGTATATCATTGGTATTTTAACTGGGATTGCATTGAATCTATAATTGCTTTGTGTATGGACATTTTAAAGATGTTAATTGTTCCCACCCATGAATATGGTATATGCTTCCATTAATGCTGGTGTGGCTCTCAGTAAGTTTCTTGTAACTTTCCTGGAGTTCTTTGTAGTTGGCCTGGAGTTGTTTATAGTTTTCTTTGAATTGGCTGAGCTCATTGAGCTTCTCTATAATCATTCTTTTGAATTCCTTATCTGATAGTTTGTTTGCCTTTGTTTCATTTCGTGATCTTTCTGAAGATTCCTCCTTTCTTTTTGGTTTTGGACTAATTATTTTTTCCCCATTTTGGGTGTCTGTTGTTGCTTGTTTTTGCCTTCGATTAATCTTCTTTGATTTTTTGCCTTTGTGTAGTACCCTTCTGTGTTAGGAGATTTGTGGAGTTCAGTGTTGCAGTCTCCTTGTTTTACTCATCTTGTTGCTCTTAGAGTGGTCTTTATGTCATTAACTTGGGCTTTCTGGTTGTATATTGAGTTTGTTATATGTGTTGCTCTTTTCTCTCTGGTTGGCTGATTGAGAGACAATCCTTCTATCCTGTCTCATACACTATTTCTGAGCTGCTCCTAAAACAGAACCACCAGTGCAGGCAAAGTAACCAAACCTTCAGAGATATCTTTCTCCTTTAATTTCCCTTTTGACTGCCTAGGAACCTAGTTTTATACCCTCCAAAGTAACCCGCACTTTTAATCACACCCTCAGCTGCAACTGAGCCAGTCTTAATAGGGATGTAGATATGATAAGACTGTTATAAGAGGGGAAAATTGATTAAGTTGACTAAAGTATGGATAATTTTGAAGGGTGCAAAGGAGTAGCAAAGGTAGTGGGGATTCAAGATAGAAAGCCAACTTATCTCTTCTATAGAAGTGAGGAGGGAGAAAATCAGAAAGCCTCAAGTGCAAGTGAACAGTATAAGCCCATATATATATATATATATATATATATATATATATATATATATATAGCCCAATGGCACAGTTTTCAGCCCTCTTGCTGTCCTGGCCAGTAATTCCCTGCTCCCCTGCTCCTGCTCCCTGTAGGTCTATCCTCCTCTGCCTCTGGCACCAGGAGGTGCTTCCTCTCTCAGCGTCCAGAGCAAGGCTCTCACACAGTCCCTCTCCTGCAGGAATTCAATTCCTTATTCCCTCCCGAGTTTGCACTCATTGTCCACACTTCACTGCTTAGATTTCTAGTCACAGGGGAGCCTGAAGCTGTCTTCATTTTGTGCTGCCCTTCTGGGCAGAGCCACCACTGCCTAGAGCTGACCTTGGCCTGCTGGCCAGGGGATCCCAAACTATCTCACCTGCTGTCCTGTAGGTCTCTGCAGCCTCTGGGCTGTGCACACCTAAGTCGAGATGCTTACTGTTCCAATTTGCAGGGACCTGCAGACATCTCATGCTCCCTACCCTATCCTCCAGCTGCTCTGGCACTTAAGAACACCATCAGCACAGCTCTCTATTCTGTCACCATCTTTCTAGGTCTCTACTCTGTCCATCATGCCAGTTCTTCTCATGTTCCTTGTGAGTCCCAACTTTTTAAAGTAGGGACTTTACACAAGCATTAAAAAGAACTACACAAGCATTAAAGGTTAATGCCGCCCATGGGAGCCCCACCAGCCTATCGTGGTTCTGCACTTCCTACCAGTCAGGTTGTGATGAATTGGCTCTTCTGTTCTATCTGTGGTAATAAGACTTCTCTTCAGTAGGTGTCCTGTTGGTTATTCCAGATGATTTCTCCCCAACTAATTTGTAATTCCATTTTGGTGTTAGGAGGAGATTGGTGTAGCTCCACTTACTCCTCCACCATCTTGGTTGATGGGTTAAATGAAACCCATCAACATTCTAAAGTTGTGAGAGGCAGTATCCTTGCCTTTATTGTATAAGGTGAAAAGGTTTAACTGACTGGGTCAGAAACTCTCCTCTTACAAATTTCCATGTTGCCCCAACTCCCCACCCTGCAGGGCTGAGCTGTTAGCAGATAAAGGGAGACTGGGGAAACTGCCATGCCCAAAGCACTGAGATCAACTTGGTTTTCCAGAGTTCTCTAGAATCCCATCTTCTCTAAGTGTGCTTCTCCCCAATTCACTTTCCCCAAACACCCACACAGCATCCTCCCACCAAGCAAGAAGGAGAAACAAGGGGTATTTTTAAATTAAGGGGAAATAATATCACATGTTTCTTGGGAGGCAGGTCTTTGTCTACATGGAAACTTACCAGCAATGTGTATATTTGAGGCAAATTTGGAGTTCCTTTTCAAGATGTTTATCTGAATTCCTTCTGAAAATGAGCATCTCCAAGGAATGTTCAGGGTGATATTGTTAGTAAAACATGGGACTTTAGAGTTAATCTGGGTTTAAATGTTTCCTCTGCTATGTGTGGATCTTGGGCACATTACTTCATCTGTTCAAGTATGTTTCCTCATTTGCAAGATAGAAATAACACTATCAAGACCTACCTGAGGGTCTTTAGGTGTCATAAAAAAAAGAGCATATATGGATATCTCCTAGCACAGCACCCTGCACAGGATAATTGCTCAGTGCACAGTAGCTTTTATTATTCTTTAAGCCTTTTATTCCCATTGTTTTCAGAGTGGCCTCTAAAAATTCCCAGGTGATATATTTTTTTAAAGGGACCTCTGAATCTTCAAGTGATACAGTTATTAAAATATGAACTTTTTGAATTAGCTAGCTAGTCCTGGGTTTACTTTGTTGGGTCTGTCACTTACTAGCTGGGTGACATGGACAAAGTTATTTAATCTATTTTAATTGTAGTTTCTTTAGCCACATTGTGGGATGATCACACTTACTGAAAAGTGTTAGAGATAAAGGGTGCCCAATGGAGCTTCCAGTATATATTAAGGGCTCAATAAGTAGTAACTAATGATGATGATGATGATGATGATGATTAGGAGGAATATGACAAGACTGATGCTGTAGATTGCATAAAAACTACAACATAACTCATTTCTGGTTATTTTTAGCAAGTTAACTAGAGATGCAGGAATGCAGGTCCTTGAAGGCAAGGACATTGTTTTGCTTTCATTTCTTCATACTTAGCAACTAGCATATAGTTGCTGCTCAATAAATATTTGTTTAATTAATCAATGAATTGATAGATAAATAAGTGTTTTGTTGATAGAAAAATAAATTTCACATATTAACAATTCTGGTTTTGTTGTCAAGTAAATATGTTTATATCTTGACTTAACCACTGTCTATGTGAAATTAGCTATATTACTTGATTTTTCTCTGTGTCAGATTCCTTTTACATAAAATAGGCATTCTATTAGCATGGATATAAGAAATGACATAATGTATGTAAAGAGCTTAGCACAGTGCCTTAAACAGTTTCTGCCCAATAGAAGTTAGCTACTATGCACTGCATAGACAAGTCACATTTGACCCAAACTAACCAGAAAGTAGCTCATGGAACTCAGCTGCTTTGAACTCATGCCATGTTTACCTGATGTGCTGAAATATACTCCCAAGTTGGGAATGCACAAGTGTTTAGGAAGCCTCACCACTACTAATACTTTTTAGGCATAAGACTTGGGTTCTAGGACTCCAGGCCTGGTTTTAGCAAGTGCTGGTGTCAGGGATGCCTAACACCCAATTAATCTGCTTCCCCCACCTTAACTATTGACACCAGTGAAAGCCTGTGTCCTTCAAAAATATCAGCCTCCTGGCAAGGCCTGTGTCCTTCAGAGATACCTTTGTCTGCTGGCAACAACTTAGTAATTCTTCTGTTTTAGTAAGCCTCTCTTAGGGTCAACTTCCCCAAAGCCATCTACAGAAAGTCCCTTTAACACTCTCCCCTTCTTTACCTTTAAAACCCCCTGCCTTTCTTTTGTTTGCTATTGACACCTTCCTGCCTTCCTGGTCTTAGTCTGCTTGTGCAGTTGGCCAAATAAATCTTTTAAACTCTTAGCCTCTTCCCCTGTTGTTTCTCCTCTCACTCTCACTGGACCTAACAACAGCTCATTTAAGATTGCAAAAATAAATTTGGGGACCAATTACTTTCTGTGAAATGCTCTTGACCCCCACTTAATAATTTGGTCCCAACACACCATTAAGATTAAGCGTGCACAGAGTAGGCCCTTTGGCTGTGATCATTCCTAGTAAGCATAAGTGTTTTCAATCTTCCCCATTTGCATCCATTTAGAAAATGATGATGGCGCCAACATGTTTCTTCTATCCACTCTGTCTTTCATTCAGAGTCAGACCCATAGGTGCTTTTTGAGACTGCATTTATAGATTACCTCCAACATTATGGAGTTGTAGGAATTCCTGGAGGAACAGAAGCACATATTAACTTTTGCTAATGACAATGCACAAACACCAGATTATGGAAGTAAATGACACAACTCAGTTGAAGATGTAAAAGAAATTTATGAAGCCAGAAAGAAAAAGAAAAAAAATACACATTGAGTACAATTTAGCTAGATTTCAAATAACAAGAAATCCACAAACTAATGTCACTTCCCTGGGCTCTATGAATTTCATGAAAAAATGGTTTGAAGGATGACTGAACAGGAAAGGAGAAGAACCCACCTCACTGTCACCACCCACACCCCCTGTTTGTTACTTGATAATTCCACAATGAATAAGAGTGGGTGAACTAAAGTCCGGCCTGCATTGCAAGGCATGTAGGTCTAAATCCTTCTAAGCACTGATGTTTTGAACATTGCTATTATTAAGACTGAGAGAAGAATATCCTGTTGACTTCATTCTTCAGGAATACTCATGCCCAGGCTTATTTCTTGCAAAAGCTCCTATTCTCCTGGCTTTGTTTTTGGTTTATTTTATCATGCAGCAGAGAAAGGTAGACCTTCATTTCATGCAGCAATTGAATTATATGAATAATTTTAAGCTCTATTACTGTGTCAAAATATTCCTGTGGCAAAATGATAGACACTCTAGACCCAAATAAATGTGTGCATAAATTTCCACACATAGATTCAATCCTAATTTGGCATTTGTTTTAAAGTCATTGAAACTTGCAGTTTATCTGTGGATACTTGGTCAAAAATACCTATACCATTGATTTTTAAGGTTGTGCCTCTGCCTGGCATTCATTTATTCACTTATTCAAGATTTACAAAATCATAAATACCAAGCAGCATGCTAGGTCCTGGGATTAGAGAGTCTGATAGAGGGTGATAACTACTTCCACACAGTATGAAAATATACTGCAGATATGTAAAGAGAAGGCATGCCCAAGTGTGGCTCAGGAAGTCAAGAAAGGGTCTACTGAGAAAGTGATGTTGGAGCACAGTGTCCATGATGTATAAACCTACGAGGAGGGTCGGTGACGACAGGCATTCCTGGCAGAGAGAACAGCAGGAGCAAAGGCTTGGAGTTGTGAACAATCCAGGCATGACTGAGCGACACTTAGAGTTAGGTTGACTAGAATGAAGAGTATAGAAAAAAGAAAAATGTTGAGAGAGGAAGCAAAACCATACAGATTTTGGATTCAACAGTTATGTGAAGTTTGGACTTCACTGTGAATAACCAGTGAGCACCTACTGGATTTGGAGCATGGAAGAGTAACTAAAGCACGCTTGTGTTTTACGGAGATTATTCTATAGTCTGTGTAAGAAAAAAGGACCAAGCCTCCTTGATGCCAATGAAACTATGATCATACTCATAAAAGCAGTTAAGTCAGTTTTCAGATTACTCAAAAAGCCTACTGGAAAAGGAAGTATATTTTCCTCTTGGCTCTTATTGATGGTGTCTATGTCCTTTTTAATGCTTGTGTAGTTGTCAGTAAGTTCCTTGTAGCTTCCCTGGAGTTCTTTGCAGTTCCCCTGGAGTTGCTTGTAGTTTCCTTTGAAGTCTCTGAACTCATCTAGCTTCTCTATCATCATTATTTTGAATTCCATGTCTGATAGGGTGCTTACCTCTATTTTATTTTGCACTCTTTCTGGGGATTTCTCCTTTCCATTTGCTGAGGGTTTATTTCTTTGTCTCCCCATTTTAGTTCTTGTTTGTTTCTGCTTCTTAGATTGGTCTGCTTTGACTTACTGTCTTAGTGGTGTGACCTTCTGTGGTATAGAGGTGCACTTTTTTTTTTTCTACTTCCTGGATCTATGCTTGGTGACATCAGTTTGTGTCCCAGTCTGGGCCTAGTCAGCCAGTTGGAGACTACCAGAGAGCCACCATCTTTGTCTCCTTTAGTTATTAATCCAATCAGTCTGTGATCAGTGGTCAGTTTTAGGCACCTCTGGGTGGGCAGATGAGTTCAGTTGTTAATCCAGTCAACCTGTGATCTGAGTTCAGGTTTAGGCACTGCTGGTGGAATGGATTAATTCCTATGAGTGGGCTATAGCTTTTCCTCAGGCTACCATCCTTTGGAGAAGGGTGGTCTGCTGGCTGTATGGGGGATAGGTCAGCACTGGACTCAGGGTCTGCTCCCTCAACTTTCCCTAATGCCACTGACCCAAACTTTCCCCAGGCATCTCCAGCCCACTCTGCCCTTTCTTGGCTGGAGTCCAGGGTAGGTAGGTGCCACTGTATTCTCATGCATGGTCCTTTTTAGAACTCAGTTTCTCTGTCAAGCCAGCTAAACCTGGTTGCTTTTTGTTTTTCACAGCTGGGTGCTGTTTTAGTCTCAGCTTTGCTGTTGTAGGCTGGGAAGCCCAGTTAGGGGTTTAGATTCCACCCTTCTCAAGTGGAACCCCTGGCTACTAAGATGTTTATCTGTCCCTTCAGCTGCCACCCATGGGAACCCCACCAGCCTTTCGTGGTTCTGCATTTCCTACCAGTCAGGTTGTGATGAATCAGCTCTTCTGTTCTGTCTGTGGTAATAAGACTTCTCTTCAGTTGGTGTTCTATTGGTTATTCCAGATGATTTCTCCCCGACTAATTTGTAATTCCATTTTAGTGTTAGGAGGAGATTGGTGTAGCTCCACTTACTCCTCCACCATGTTGGTTCCTGGCCTCCTTTTAGGAAGTATATTTCTAGAGTAAAGTGGTAACTGGTACCAGGGTAATGGACATGCAATATTAACAGGTGATGATGGAAATTTACAAACTTGAACTAAGAAAAATCAGCTATGACCTTGATTTAGTCATGAATAATATTTAAAGTTAAAGACTAGCTAATAGTATTTTATGGATTCTGTGTCCACCATAGAAAAGTGTCAAAAGTTATATGTTATAAACACAGTGGGATTTTGGCGTAAGATAGCACTGATGGTAGTGGGAGCAGAAGGGAGATATTGCCTAAAGCAAATAGTGGTTATAAATAAAATGACCCTTGGAGATTTCTTAAATTGTCTTTTTTTTAAAATTTATTTTTATTGTTGTATTACATCCATCCACTTTTTACTCCCTAAATTGTCTTTAAAGTACAGTATCCACATGCTGGTGCATTATTTATAATCAATCTATACACAATAAGATTTCTAAAAACGTACCTATTAAATTGCAAGTTGGCCCTGGCTGGTGTGGCTCAGTGGATTGAGCACCAGCCTGTGAACCCAAGTGTTGCTGGTTTTGTTCCCAATCAGGGCATATACCCAGGTTGCAAGCCAGATCTCCAGCCAGGTCCCCAGCTGGAGGCAGGTGAAAGGCAACCATATACTGATGTTTCTCTGCCTTTCTTCCTCCCTCCCTTCCCCTCTCTCTAAAAATAATGAATAAAATCTTTAAAAATAGTAAATTGTAAGTTTTAAGTACTTTTGCTATACTCATGTGTATTTGAGTTTGTATGTCACATGCTTGTATAATGTGAATTCTACTGTAATACTTAGAACAATAAAATTGTAAGTAAATAAATTTTAACTTATAAATTGGGAGGCTTCACCAAAGAACTTATATGCATGACTGATGGACATGAACTAAGGGGGGCATTGCTGGAGGACTGGGGTACTGGGTGAAGGGGGGCAAAGGGGGGAAAATTGGGACAACTGTAATTGCAAAATAAATAAAATATATTAAAATAAATAAAAATAAATAAATAAAATAAAATAAATTAGGAAGCTTCAGTGTCCAAAGATGGTGGCTGAGCAGGAGGAAGCTGAATCCACTTGCTTGTGCCCCCAACCAGGATTTTCACCTGATCTTCTCACAGCTTATCTGAACAATTAATGGAATCTTAGCAAATGTAAAGTTTTGAAACCAAGGAATATAGAAGATGCTTCATACCATTCAGTAAGGGGAGTTTTATAAGTGGAAGGGGAAAAACCATGTGTATGGCTCCTATTGCAGCTGAGAGAACAGAGAGAAGTTACAGCTTTGGAGCTACCTCCCACCTTGGAGCAAGGGGCCTTAGTTTCATGCAGGGAACCATAACCCTAGTTAGGGGTAATCTGGGGGACTTCCCTGAATCTGTGAGACCCAGGCTACACACATACTGTAAGCAGCTTTCCAGGTGTCAACATGAAGAGCTCCAGATAGGAGCACAGACTACAAAAGTGACCAGGTTGCTGCACCCAGGTATGTTAGATGCACCTACATGTTGCAGCCAGATGCAACTTTGAGAGACATTTTGCTCCTTGGGGAGGTTGTATGTGCAGAGATTCAGATACTCAGTATTGCAGTGTTGGTACAGCATAGAAGTGTTTAAAAAAGAAGCTAAATGAAATGTGGCTGGGAAAGGACCACATGCACAGCTGCCCTGCCAATGGAGACCAGATTGAAATCCCAGCATTGGATCTCCCTCCCCTTTGAGCTGTGGGGTCTTAAGGATACTTGCAGCAAAAGAGAGGGAAAGAGAGGCTGTTGGGTGGTGAGATGTGGTGAGTTCCAGCACACCTGTGAAATTCAGAGATCACAGTTCAGAATTAAATGTTTCTATGATTTGAGTGTCAGGCTGAAAAGTTCATTATACAAGTTCAGATTAAAAGAGGAACCTAGTGGAACAGAAAAATTATTTTTCTGACCCATTCTAAACTTTCTCAGTCACACCAAGCTATACTGGATCTCCAGGTCCATTTCCCAGCTCTGGTTGCAAGCAAATTGGGGGCTGCATGGAACTGAGTTCTGGACCATGTTTCCTGCAAAAACTGTGGGCTTGGAGTTAGGCAAGAGTTGAATCCTTGGGTTCTTTTCAGCCAGTACAGACCTCTGGGGAGGGAAAGGTGTGCTTATACACCTCTTGCAGGGTTACAGGCAACATCTCTAGTCTTCTTAGAAGCCCTACCAGGTTCAGGATTTCCTTGCTGGGTGCATTTTCACAGGGAGAAGAAAGAGAAAGAGAAACTTCAAATGGGGCCATTTTGAACTTTTCTGAGCCACACTTAACCACTCTGGTTCCTCAGTTTCTATCCCACTGAAACCAGCTGAACAGAGAAATTAGAAATTTGTGCAGCAAGTCTTTTCTGGGCCCTTCCTACCTTGGCTCACAAGAAAACTGGTGGTTGCCGGGAACAGAGAGTTATGGACAATGTCTCCTGCAAAGGCTGTGGGCTGTAAATTCTAATTCTGTAGAAGAGTGAATTCCTGAGATACTTGATAGTGAGGCAAACCACTCTGCAGAATACATTCCTCTGGAATGGAAAAATTGTGCCCATCCTCTCCCTGTCCCCAGTCCCCTGAGCTCTGCAGGGTAGCAGGCACCACCTCCAACAGGGAGGCTACACAGAACAGCCTTCCAGGTCCAAGATTCTACCACTGGGTGCATTTCCACAGGGGGAAAAAAAGAGAAAATTCAAACAAGGACTCTCAAAGTGTGAGAATTTTGGAGGATATTGCCAGGGAGCAGGACAGAGAGCTAAGTCTCCTACTGAGATCTTAGATAGAGAAAAAGTTTAGCTCCCACCTGCATTCTGATCTTTCTCCAACCCAAAGGGGAAGTTCTTTCTATCCCCTGAAGTTCGGAGCTGCTGAGCCCACTCCTGCAGAGGGGACAAGTTGAATGTACCCATCCTGAACCAACAGTGAAACTTCCTGAGAAAACAAAAGCTCAATTCTCTGGCAAAGACTGAAGGGGTTGGTTTTGAGTAGAGACTATTCTCCCTTCATTGAGTTACTTATAGACTGTAATTCCAAGGAAAATGGAAACCTGGTCTCAGTTTACAGACCCAAATCAGAAGGCTCTGGAGAGAAACTAGGCAACCACAGAGAAGGGCAGAGAGGCTGAAAGAGGGAGGCCAACACCAGGGAACCTTGGCTTTTATACAGAGCTGCCATCAGCTCCAAGTAGGAAAGACCTGACCTTTTACACAGATTGGCCCACACATGAAAAGGACAGATAATTCTTCAAAACTATTCACTACCTGAAATAATCTGGAACAGACTAAAGTTATGGCACACAAATGGGGGAACACACCCATCATCTTCCCTGAAGTTTGAATAGCTCTTCCCAAGGGAGACCCTGGGAAGTGCATCAGAAATCATCTCAGAAAAAGACAGGTCAATGGGTATGTTAAGACTAATGGCAGGACCACAGACAGAGGCACGTGGAAGTGGTAACTCCAGTGCTTTCATCATGTTGATCCACACCTGGGCCTTGTGCTGATAAAAAGCCAGCAGTGCAGAGCAGCAAGGACCATACCAGATGCAGCCAAGTCTGAAGGACATAGCCAATTGTAGTTTTAAACAGGCTGCCTAGAGCTAGATAGGGACAATATCTGAAATTGGCTTACACTGGCTTCAGACAACACTAGATCATATCCAGAAGGAGAATCAAGCAGGCAAGCATTAAAATGTGCTGAGACAAATTCCACTTCATTGTTTTTCATTATTTGCATTATTTTTTCTTTTGCATAGATTTTAAGTATTTTAAAAATTTTGTTCCATTTTCACTATATTTTATTTGAAATCTCATACTCTCCCCTTTTCATACTCCATTTTGCCTTCTTTCTTCTTTTTCTTATTTTTGTTTTAAATTTTATTTTTCCCTTGCTCCAACCTTTTGGGGAAATTGGTTGTTTCTAGTCCTTACCTTTATTATTTCTCCTCCCTCTATATGCTCACAATCATCTTTCTTTCACATAATCATCTCATATTTTTCTTTCTTATAATATTTTTATTTTCTTTCCATCTTTAATAATCTTTGTTCATTTCACATTGATATTGTTGTTGTTTGTGGAGGGTAATTGTTCTTGTATGGGTTTTGTTTTCTGTATTCTTTTGTATTGTACTGTCAGCATCTATACAACAACATACGAGGCGAGATAGGGGTGAGACTATCAGCCAGCCAGAGGGGAGAACACAGCAAAAATGGGCCACAAACAATACAAATTCAAGTATATTAAAGAACCTGCATAAACTGCATTCATAGAGCATGCAACTTAGGAGGTCAAGGAGAATGCACCACTGAGTTACACAGGACTTCTACCACAGAAGGCCACCCTATGAAAAGAGGGATTCAAAGCAGGAAAATCTAATTTGTAAATATAAACAAACAAGAAAAGAGTCACTTAAAGGAGATCCAAAATTGGTGGGAGAATAAGTGAAGCTACACGGACCTCCCCCTAGGACCAACCTGGAATTACAACTAAATTAAAGAGAAATCATCTGGAATAACTATCTGAACAATAGCTGGACAGAGCTTTATAACCATGGACAGACAGAAGAAACCACTTCATCACAACATGACTGATACCAAGTATAAATGAGATATAAGAGGGCTGGATGGGCTCCTACAGGTGGCAACTGAAGTGCCAGAGGGAAAAATTCCAGTGGTCTGAGGGTTATCACCAAGAAGTGTGTGGTCTAAATAGCAGCAGAGCCATGATGGAACCAGGCTAACATACAGCTGTGAAAAGAGGCAGGGCTTCTGTCTGCAAGGGAGAAATGGCTGGAAACACAAAGAGCCTCTTAAAGGACCAATACATAAAATTTTGATTGCAGCCAAAGGGGGATCAGAGTGGACTATAAATGTTTGAGGAAGGTCTGAGGATGCTTTGGGGAGATAACTGAGGAAGCAGCCACCAGGATCCCTGTGCTGAGTCATCCTCATACTGCAGTAGCCATCTTGTTCAGACAAAATAGCCATCTCCCAGTGGCATCAGCCTAAGGGGAAACAATAAACTGGGCTGTGGTTTTGTTCTGACAGAACCTGTACAATAGCATACAAGACATGGTGGGTGGCATGACTCTCAGCCATCCATCCATCCAGAGGGAAGAACCCACTAAAGAATGACCCAACAACAATCAAAAAACAATTACAACTAAAGAGCCCACATAATGACATGAAAGTGCATACCAAGAGCATCAAGTTCAGGATCAAGGACAACGCACTACAGAATTCCACAAGTCTCCTACAGCGAGTAGGAGACAAGGTCTGTGGTAGAGAGAAAGAGAGAGAGAGAGAGAGAGAGAGAGAGAGAGAGAGAGAGAGAGAGAGAGAGAGAGAGAGAGAACAGTAGAAGCAAATCAATATAAAAAGCAGAAACAAACAAGATGAGTCACCTAAAATAGGGAGACGAAAAAATAACCTCCAATCAAAAGGAAAGGTGGAATCCCCAGAAAGAGTACTAAACAAAATAGAAAGAAGAAAATTATCAGACATTGAATTCAAAATAATGGTTATAAAGGTTCTCAATGAGTTCAGTGAGAACTACAAAGAACTCAAAGGGAAGCTACAAGGGACTTATTGCAAACCACAACAGCATGAAAGAGGACTTAGAAACTACCAATAAGAGCCATGAGGTAATGAAGAATACAATATCTGAAACAGAGAACACAGTAGAAAAAATTAAAATTAGGCTAAATGAAGCAGAGGATTGAATCATGGAGGTGGATGACAAGGTAGAAAAAAGTTCTCAAACAGAGTAATAATAAGACAAAAAATGAAGAAGGTTCAAGGGAGCTTCAGGACAACATGAAACATAATAATGTTAGTATCATAGGGATACCAGAAGAGGAAGAGGAGTAAGGGATAGAAAACCTGTTTGAAAAAGTAATGACAGAAGACTTCCCTAACTGGATGAAGAAAAAGTTATGTAAGTCCAGAAAGTACAGAAGATCCCAATGAAAATGAACCCAAAGAGGCCCACTCTAAGATACATCATAATTAAAATGGCAAAATTTAAAGACAAAGAGAGAATCCTAAAGGTAGCAAGGGAGAAACATCTGATAACACACAAAGGAGCTCCAAAAAGGCTATGAGCTGATTATTTAATAAAACCACTACAAACAAGAGGGAATGACACTAAATATTCCAAGTGATGAAAAGCAAAGGCCTGCAATGAAAATGACTCTACCCACCAAAGTTCTCCTTTAAAATGGAAGTCTAAATAAGGAATTCCCCAACACAAAAAGGCCAAAAGAATACATCTCCAACAAACCAGCATTGTAAGAGATGATAAAGGAACTGCTTTAAGAACTTGAAGATAGGGGAGAGTGAGAAAGAGAGAGAGAGAGAGAGAGAGAGAGAGAGAGAGAGAGAGAGAGAGAGAGAGAGAGAAGGGTGGGGGACACAACACTACTACAAAGAAAAATGCAACAAATACAAACCTATAAATAATAACCTTAAATGTAAATGTATAAATGCTCTCCAGTCAAAAGACAGGACAGTTGAATCATGCCCATATGCTGTATACATAACCTGCCCATATGCTGTATACTACTTTTTGTTCACCTGAGAACAAAAGATCTAAACAGACTGAGAGTGAAAGAATGGGCAAAAAAAATATTTCCACTGTGGCTGGTAGCATAATGGATAAGGTGCCAGCCTGCAAACCCAAAGGTGGCTGGTTTGATTCCCCAGCCAGGGAACACAACAAGGTGCAAGTCAAGTCTTAAGCCAGGTCTCAAGCCAGATCTCCTGCCAGATCTCCAGCCAGGTCTGTGGCTGGAGGCAGGAGAAAGGCACCCATACATTGATGTTTCTCTCCCTCTCTGCCTCTCTTCCTTTCTCTCTCTGGAAATAATAAATAAAATTTTAAATATATATATTTCCAACAAAAGGACATGGGGAAAAAAGCTGTGAAAACAATACTTATATTAGACAAAATAGGCTTCAAAACAACCATAAAAAGAGACAAAGAAAGTCACTACATAATTCTTAAAGGAATTATCAAACATGAAGCTACAACCTTTGTAACCATATGTGCACCTAACATAAGATCACCCACATATATAAGGAAAATTTTAGGGGATTTCAAGTAAGCTATTGAAAGCAACACACTCACAATAGGGGATTTTAACACTCCATTGTCATCAATGGATAGATCTTCCAAACAAAGAATCAACAAGGATATTGTGGTATTGAACAACACATTAGATCAAATTGACTTAATTGATATGTACAGAATCTTTCACCTCCCCTCCAAAGCAAAATATACATTCTTCTCAAATGCACATGGCACATTTTCAAAGACAGATTACATAGTAGAACACAACACAAGCCTCCACAAATTCAATAAAATTGAAATTGTATCAAGCATCTTATCAAATAACAATGGATTGTAACCAGAAACCAACCTCAAGGAAAAAACTCAAAAATATTCAAATTCATGGAGAATGAATAATATCATATTAAATAATAAATGGGTTAACAATGAGATCAAGGAAGAAATCAAAATGTTTCTGGAAATGAGTAAAAATGAACACCCACAGCCCATAACCTATGGGACAGAGAGAAGGCAATCGTGACAGGGAAGTTCACAGCAAAACAGGCCTATCTAAATATGATAAATGAATCTCAAATAATCCACAAGAACTAGAGGAACAACAACAAACAAATCCCAGAGTTAGTAGAAGGAGGGAAATAATCAAGATCAGAACAGAATTAAATTACATAGAGACTAAAGAACAATTCAAAGGATAAAAAATATCCAGGAATTGGTCCTTTGAAAAGTTAAACAAAATCAACAAGCCTTTAACCAAGCTCATCAAGGAAAAAGAGAGCCCTGGTTGTGTGTCTCAGTAGATTGAGTGCCAAACTGCAAACCAAGGGTTGTTTGTTTGATTCCCAATTAGGGCACATGCCTGGGTTGTGGGCCAGGATCCCATTTGGGAACATGAAAGAAGCAACCACATATTGATGTTTATCTCTCTCTCTTTCTCCCTTCTTTCCCCTCCCTCTAAAAATAAATGAATAAAATCTTCAAAAAATAAAAATAAACTTAAAACAGAAGAAAACAAATACAATAAGAAATGAAAGAAGATAAATTACAACAAATACCACAAAAATACAAAGGATTGTAAGATATTACTATGAACAACTACATGCCAAAATGTTTGCTAACCTGGGTGAAATAGACAAATATTTAGAAACATATGCTCTTCCAAAACTGAATCAAGAAGAAACAGAAAACTTGAATAGACCAATAGTGATTATCCAAATTTAAGGAGTAATAAAAAAAAAAAAAACCAAAAACATAAAAAACAAAAACTTCCAACATGCAAAACCTTGGACTTGTTTTCTTCACAGTGTTTGGTAACATATGTTACCAAACATTTAAGAACTAACAGTTTTCTTTCTCAAATTATTTCAAAAAATTCAAGAAGAGGGAAGACTCCCAAGCTCTTTTTATGAGGCCAGTATTATCCTAATTCCAAAAACAGGTAAAGACACAACAAAGAGAGAAAATTACAGGCCAATATTGCTGAAGAATGTGGATGCTAAAATTCTCAACAGAATACTAGCAAATCAAATCAGATGCAACAATACATTAAAAATATCACATACAATGATTAAGTGACATTTGTTCTAGTGATGCAAGGATGGTATAATATTCGCAAATCAGTAAATGTGATACATCACAAAAATAAAATGAAAGACAAAAATCACATGATTATACCAACAGATGCATAAAAAGCATTTTGTAAAATCCAGTATTCATTTGTGATTAAATGTTCAGCAAATTGGGAATAGAGGAAGCATACCTGACACAATAAAACCTACATATGGAAAACCTACTGCCAACATCATACATAATGAAAAAAAGTCTGCAAGTGTTTCTTTTAAGATCAGGACAAAAACATGGATGTCTTTGCCACTTTTATTCAACATAGTGGTACAAAAATGCTTAAGATTTCTGAATATTGATTTTATATCCAGCTATTTTACTAAATTTACTTTTAAGGTTGAGTAAGTTTTGGTGGAGTCTATTGGGTCTTATATGTACACTATCATATCATCTGCAAATTGATGACAGTTTGACTTCCTCCTTTCCAATTTGGATACCTTTGATTCCTTTTTCTTCTCGGATAGCTATGGCTAGAACTCCCAAAACAATGTTGAACAGAAGTGGAGAAAGTGGATAGCCTTGTCTTGTTCCTGATCTTAGGGGGAAGGCTTTTAGTTTTTCCCTGTTCAGTATGATGTTGGCTTCAGGTTTCTCACATATGACCTTTATTTGTTGAGATATGCTTCCTCTATTCCCATTTTGCGGAGTGGTTTGATCACAAATGGTTGGTGTACTTTATAAAAAGCATTTTTAGCATCTATTGATATGATCATATGTTTTTTGTCTTTTAATTTGTTGAAGTGGTGTATGACATGTATTGGTTTGCAAATGTGGTACCATCTTTGCATCCCTGGGATGAAACCCACTTGATCATGATGTATGATCTTTTTAATGAACTGCTGGATCCTGTTGGTCAATATTTTGTTGAGAATCTTAGCATCTATGTTCATCAGAGACATTGGTTTTCTTTCTTAGTTGTGTCTTGACCTGGTTTGGGGATTAGAATAATATTGGCCTCATGGAGATTGGGAGTGTTCCCTCTCGTTGGATTTTTTGGAATAGGTTGAGAAGGATAAGAGTTAGTTCTTCTCTAAATGTTTGGTAGAATTCACCTGTGTAGCCATCTGGTCCATGACTCTTTTGCTTTGGGAGATTTTGGATTACTTCTTCAATTTCACTAGTTATTATTGGCCTATTCAGGATTTCTGCTTCTCCTGGATTTCATTTTGGTAGATTATGCATTTTCAGAAATGTGTCTATTTCACCCAGGTTGTCATATTCCTTGTCTATAGTTATTTGTAGTAATTTCTTACAATCGTTTGTATTTCTGAAATATCAGCTGTGATTTCTATTCTGTTGTTTCTGAGTCTGTTTATTTGGGTCCTCTCTCTCTTTTTCTTGATGAGTCTGGTTAAAGGCTTGTCAATTTTGTTTATTTTTTCAAAGAACTAGCCCTTGGACTAGTTGATTCTTCAAAATGTAGATTTAATCTCTAAGTTAATTCTGCTCTGATCTTGATGATTTCCTTCCTTCTACTTGCTCTGAGCTTTGTTTGTTGTTGCTTCTCTAGTTCTTGCAGCTTAATGGTTAGGTTGTTTGTATAAACTTCTTCTGACCTCCACCCAGCAAGGCTCTCATTCAAAATGGAAGGTGAAATAAGGAATTTCCCTGACACAATAAGGCTAAAAGAATACACTTCCATCAAACCAATAATGCAAGAGATGCTAAAAAGGCCTGCTTTAAAAATGAAGAAACAAAGAAAGATAGAGAAAAATACAGGAACAAAGTGGAAAACATGTCAATGAAGAAGTACCTCTCAATAATAACCTTAAATGTAAACATATTAGATACACCAATAAAAAGACATAGGGTAGTTGAATGGATAAGAAAACATGACCCACATATATGCTATCTGCAAGAGACCCACTTCAGAACAAAAGATCAACACAGACTGAAAGTGAAGGGGTGGAATAATATTCTTCAAGCAAATGAACATAAAATAAAAGGCTGGGGTAGCAATACCTATATCAGACAAAATAGATTTCACAATAAAGGCCATGAAAACAGACAAACAAAAACATATCATAATACTTAAGGGAAAAATCCACCAAGAAAAAATAACCCTTAGAAATACATATGCATCCAATGTAGGAGAAAAATCTTGGAGAACTTTAAGAAGGATACGGACAGCAGCATGCTAATAGTAGGGGATTTCAATACCCTATTATCAACAATGGACAGATCTTCCAAGCAAAAACAAAAACAAAAACAAAACAAAACAAAAAAAACCCAAGGATATTATAGCATTGAACAACACTCTACATGAAATGGAGTTAACTGACATATGCAGAACATTTCACACCAAAGAAGCAAAATATACATTCTTCTCTAATGCACATGGAAGATTCTCAAAGATAAACCAGATGGTAGGACACAAAACAAGCCTCCACAAATTCAAGAAAATTGAAATCATACCAAGCATCTTCTCAGATCATAATGCCTTGAAATTAGAAACCAATCTCGATGAAAAAATCCAAAAACAATACAATTCATAGAGACTGAATAACATGCTATTAAGTAAGGAATGGGTTAACAATGAGATTAAAAAACATCAAAAAGTACCTGGAAACAAATGAAAAGGCATTCACAACCCCCCAAAACCTATGGGACACAGGGAAGGCAGTTCTCAGAGGGAAATTCATAACAATACAAGCCTAACTAAACAGGCTAGGAGAAATTCATACAAACAACCTAACCATAAATCTTCAAGAACTAGAACAAGGGGAGCAGCTTAGACAAGAACCTAGTATGAAGGAACCATGGACATGGACAACAGCTGAGATTGACTTTGAGGGGAATGGGTGGGTGGGGAGGGGGACAGAGGGGAGCAAAAAGGGGATGGATGTAATACAACAACAATAAAATTAAAAAAAAAAAAAGAGAGAGAGAGAAATAAAAGAACTAGAACAGCAACATAAAACAAAGCCCAGGGCAAGCAGAAGGAAGGAAATTATCAATATCAGAGCAGAATTAAACAACATAGAGACTAAAGGCATCATTTAAAGAATCAAAAAATCCAGGAGCTGGTTCTTTGAAAAGATAAACAAAATTGACAAACCATAAACAAGCCTCATCAAGAGAAAAAGAGAGGACTCAGATAAACAAAACCAGAAACAACAGAGGAGAAGTCACAACTGATAACACAGAAATACAAAGCATTGTAAGAAACTACTACACACAACTATATGACAAGAAATTTGACAACCTGGGTGAAATGGACACATTTCTGAAAATGTGTAACATACCAAAACTCAAACAAGAAGAATAAGAAGCCTAAATAGACCAATAACAACTAGTGAAATTGAAGAAGTAATCAAAAATCTCCCAAAGTATGATGGACCAGCTGTCCCTGGGTTTGGATGGTGGAGGACACAAGAAAAAGAGGAGAGACAAAGTTGGGGTCGGGAGGCTCATTCAAGCCGTGAGTCCTGTTTATTAATCACACTAAGCTTATATGCAGGTATTACTGGCAACTGCTCAACTGAAACCAGGAAGCTAAGCTAGCCACAGAGAACAAGGCATAGCACACTCTCTACTTTTCATGCTTCATGGGCTACGGGGTAAACACACTGGCCTGACTCCCTATACACAGTGTCCATTCTGGGTCTACCTGGCACTAGGGCTGGCCTTGCCAAACACCCGTTTCTGCTAGCTGGGCCTTGCCAAACAGACTAGCAGTCCCTAACACCAAAGCATAAGAGCTCTGGACCAGATGGCTACACAGGTGAATTCTACCAAACATTAGAGAAGAACTAACTCCTATCCTCAACCTATACTAAAAAAATCCAACAAGAGGGAACACTCCTAATCTCCATGAGGCCAATATTATTCTAATCCCCAAATCAGGTCAATACACAACTAAGAAAGAAAACCAATATCTCTGATGAACATAGATGCTAAGATTCTCAACAAAATATTGACCAACCGAATCCAGCAATACATTCAAAAGATCATACACCATGATCAAATGGATTTCATCCCAGGGGTGCAAGGATGGTACAACATTTGCAAATAAACAAATGTCAAATACCACATCAACAAAATAAAAGACAAAAACCATATGATCATATCAATAGATGCTGAAAAGCACTTGATAAAGTACACCAACCATTTATGATAAAAACACTTAGCAAAATCAGAATAGATGGTGCATACCTCAACATAATAAAGGCCATATATGAGAACCCAGAAGCCAACATCATACACAATGGGCAAAAACTAAAATCTTTCCCTCTAAGATCAGGAACGAGACAACGCTGTCTACTTTTTCCACTTCTGTTTAACATCATTTTGGAAGCTCTAGCCATAGCTATCAAAAAGGAAAAAAGGATCAAAGGTAGTTAAATTGGAAAGGAGGACGTCTAACTGTCTATTTGCAAATGATAGTGTATGCACAAATCCTGATAGATTCCACCAAAAACTTACTCGACCTAATAAGCAAATTTAGCAAAATAGCTGGATATAAAGTCATTATTCAGAAATCAAAACCATTTTTGTATACAAATAATGAACATCAGAAATAGAATCTAGAAAACAAATCTCATTTACCATAGTAACAAGAAAAATAAAGTAGTTAGGAATAAATTTAACCAGGGAGGTAAAGGACTTGTACTCAGAAAACTATGGAACACTGAAGAAAGAAATGAAGGAAGATACAAATAAATGGAAGAATATACCATGTTTATGGTTGGGAAGAATGAACATCATTAAAATGTCCATACTACCCAAAGCCATCTACAGATTCAATGCAATCCCTATTAAAATACCAACATCATATTTCACAGAATTAGAACAAACACTTAAAAAATTCATATGGAGTTTTCCTGAGAAAGAATGACATAGGCGGAATCACAATACCAGATATCAAGCTATATTACAAATCCATAGTAACCAAAATAGGCTGGTACTGGCACAAGAACAGACAAACAGATCAATGGGACAGAAGAGAGAGCCCAGAAATAAACCCAGGACTCTATGGGCAACTAATATTTGACAAAGGGGGAAGGAATATAAAATGGGGTGCAAATAACCTCTTCAACAAGTGGTGTTGGAATAACTGGAAAGGCACATGCAAAAATAAGTGAAACTATACTACTAACTTACCCCCTACACCAGAGTAAACTCAAGATGGATAAGACTTAAACATAAACAGTGCCACCATAAAAGCCCTAGAGGAAAACATAGGCAAAAATATTGCAGATATCAGATGCAGCAAAACTTTCACTTTAATATCTCCCAAGGCAATAGAAATAAAGGAATAAACAAATGCGACTATGTCAAACTAAAAAGCTTTTGCTCCACAAAAGAAAACATCGAGAAAATAAAAAGGGAAACAACCATATGGGAAAACATATTTGCCAATGACACCTCAGACAAGGGTTTGATATCCAAAATATATAAACAGTTAATATGACTCAACACCAGGGAGACAAACAACCCAATTAAAAAATGGGCAAAGGACCTGAACAGACACTTCTCCAAGGAAGACATACAAAGGGCCCACAGATACATGAAAGAATGCTCAATATCACTAGCCATCAGAGAGATGCAAATTAAAACTACAATGAGATACCACCTCACACTTGTCAGAATGGCAATCAACAAACAGCAAGTGCTGGTGAGGATGAGGAGAAAAGGGAACTCTCGTGCACTGCTGGTGGGAATGCAGACTGGTGCAACCAGTATGGAAGACAGTATGGAATTTCCTCAAAAAACTAAGAATAGAACTGCCTTATGACCCAGTGATTCCACTGCTAGGATTATACCCAAAGAATACTGAAACACCAATTCAGAAGAACCGATGGACCCCTATGTTTATAGCAGCGCTTTTTACAATAGCCAAGTGCTGGAAACAACCTAAGTGCCCTTCAGTGGATGAATAGGTCCAAAAACTTTAGTACATTTACCCAATGGAGTTCTATGCAGCAGAAAGAAAGAGAGAACTCCTACCATTTGTGATAACATGGATGGAACTGGAGAGTATCATGCTTAGTGAGATAAGCCAGGCAGCAAAAATTAAATACTGCATATTCTCACTTAATACAGGAGATTAATGAACAAACAAACAAAGAAAGAAAACAGAACCAGATACAGACCTTCAGTGTGTAGAAGGGATGGGGTGAGGGAGGGGGCAACGGAAGCAAGGAAGGGGAACAGTTTAAACAAGGAACTAGCATGGATGACCCATGGACACAAACAACACATGGGATTGACTGTGGAGGATGGATAAGGAGGGTGGGGAAGGAGAAGGTAGAGGTGGAAAATTGAGATGAATGTAATATAACAACAATAAAAATATGTAAATATTAAAAAAAGGTGATAACTTTAAAAGTTATGTCATTCTTTCCACATTTTTAACTAGTTTTCTATAAACAGCAACTTTCACATATTGATCATGGCTACATGGTTACTGTGAAATAGAGTTTATAAAGGAAACAAGATAAATTCTTAATTTTCTCTTTTAAGTAACAATAAATTAAATTGTCAATAATTTTTAAGTATTCTATTAGTATGTGAACATTTTCACAATATAATTTTAACTGAGCAAAGCAGGAAAAAACTAGTAAAAGTAGCTGCATTGTAAAATTATGGGTAGTTCTTATATAAATGCACTTTTTAAAAAAGATTTTATTATTATTTTTAGAGAGAGGGGAAGGGAGAGAGGCAGAGAGGGAGACATCAATGTATGGTTGCCTTTCACCTGCTTCCAGCCACAGGTGTGGCTGGAGACCTGGGTTGCAACCTGGTTATGTGCCCTGGCTGACAAATGCACTTTTATTTAAACATACTTTGTTATATTTTCCAAGGTTCTATACTGAGGATGCAATACCTAACAAACTGTCCATCAAAGTTATAACTTGCTGATTTAGTAAATGGGTGGCTATGTTAGCTCTTTTCAGAGTCTTCATTTTTGACTGGTGTCTGCAGCTTTCTCTTGCAGTTATTATTACAAAGGAGGGTGGGCCATCAGAAAAGAAGAAGGTAGAGTTTTAATTGAGTAAGCTCTTGAGACTCTAAGATCCAATGCCTTTTCTTTCTTTGGGCCTCAACATCTTTTAAAAAGTGAAATAGAATGGACTAGACTATAAGTAAAACAGCTAGCAAAAAAGAAAGTATTAGAGGTTGCTACCATAAAATCCTAAAATAAAAACTTGAAAAGAAAATTGAGTAGATAAAAGGCTTATTCTCATTTTTATACTTGTTGATAAATAATATTTAAAGAGAGTGTATCAACTCTGATCTCTTGCTGCTGATATCCAGGTACTTGTGACATATCAAAAATTTTACTCTCACATACTAAGCCAGTTAGTTTGCTCAAATAGTGTCATTTACTGATGTTTCTTTTAAGTGTTTGAATTTTTATACCAAAATGAATGACACTTTGTAGAAAAACCATCCATCTGGGAGAGCAATACTGATTGGAAAAAACAGCCTCTTTTAATTCAGGTGTCTAGATCTTCCCAGGGTGGGGGCACAGCTTATTTATGAGAATTGAGCACTAGCAGTTTCATCTTCAGCATCTGATTGTCAGAATTGCAGCCTGGGGTAAAAAAACAAAAACAAAAACAAAAACAAAACAGCTGAACTCGCATTCTCCCCAGCCCCAGCCCCTACACCGACAGGCTATTTATTTGCTCTTTAGTGCAGTTTTCATTTCTCTTCAGAGACATACCCTTTTGCTGTCTCAATACTATTGTAGTCTAAAACTATGTAAGGCATAAAATAATGTTTATTGGGATTGACCTTGGGGGAGGCATGCTTTCAGGCTGGTCTGAGTCAGGTACCCCTCCCCCGCACTATGGCTGTCACCTTTGACACTACATGGTGGAAGAGGTTTCCTGCTATTTGCCAGCTGGTGAGCCCAAAATGAGGAGCATAAATAGATTTCCAAATAAGAAAGAGAAAGGTATTAACATTCT
>PVIW01012892.1:0-29946 GCA_004026585.1 Noctilio leporinus | reverse complement strand
TAGTGGTTTATCAGTTGAAAGAGTTTGCAACTGATATATTGGATATATTTGTAGTACATAGTTATATAATTTGTAACCTTAGACTCATTCATTTTATTATTGTCATTTTAAGTGACACATTGTAAATATTCATAGAAATATCCATAAACAATCAACAAAAAGTAAATGTGATTAACAAGATATAGTCAATAATATCTGGCTAAATGACAATGACCTGTACTGAAAAAATCTTTTGTTCTTTCTCTAGAGCCACTGCATATATTTTTATCAATGTTAGGCTATCCTTAAACTGAAGTTATTTCTCTAGATGTTTTCATAATGTTATATTAAATCTTACTTTAAAATAGCTAAAAAAGTAACAGTCAACTTTGGTATTATAGAATGAAAATTAGGATTAAAGGTAGAAAACTTGGTTTGAATATTATTTTTCCATTTATAAGCTGTGTAATTGTAGGAAAATTGCATAATTCCTTTGATTGTAAATTTTCATAAAACTGTAAAGTTATTGTGAAGATAAAGTCTGTAAAACACCTTGAATCGTGCCTGACATATACTAAGCTGCTGAATGGCTTTCTTTTCTTTTCTTTTCTTTTTAAATTTTATTGTGTTGTATTACATTCATCTCCTTTTTGCTCCCCTCTGTCCTCCTCCCCACCCACCCATTCCCCCCAAAGTCAATCCCACCTGTTGTCCATGTCCATGGTTCCTTTATACTAGGTTCTTGTCTAAGATGCTCCCCTTTCTTGCCTCTGCCTCCCCCCTCCCCCCAACCCCTTTCTCCCTGGCCACTGAAGGCCTATTGCTTGTATTCAAATGCATGGTTCTGTTTTGCTTGTTGTTAGTTTTGCTCATTATTGTCCCGTAATGGGTGAGATCATATGATATTTGTCCTTCACTGACTGGCTTATTTCACTAAGCATAATACTCTCCAGTTCCATCCATGTTGTTGCAAAAGTTTTATTTTCAATCTACATAAAGTGCCTTTTGTTTCTCAGAAATGCTCTTGGGTAAAATATATGTTTATAGTTTATAAATTTCCCAAACTCAACATGAGTCAAATTATCAGAAATTATACTTGGTATGTACAAAAGCATTTATCATTTTCAAATTTCTAATTTAAGCAAATTACTTAATAAAATAATAAACAAATAAAATAAAAGTATACCCAAAAAATGCACACTGATGGAACATACATGCAACAGAAGTGGAATGTTTATTTATCTTCCAGTCTGTTGAAAACTAAATACAGATTTGAAGCCAGACTTGAGAATTCCCTGAGCAGACAAAACAATTTAAGCAGTTTAAGCAAAATTAAACTGATCTTATTTTAGAAACATAAGTGAATCTTAACTTAGGTTATTTCTTGAAAATGTCTCTCATGATCATAAAAGAAACTTAAGTCATCTTTCTAAAAATTGTATGAGATAATAACATTTAATCAATCTCCTGGCATCCAGAAACCTCTATTGTAATAACCAGTCATGCAAAGGTTAACAGCTTCTTATTTTTCACTTTATAATCCATTTTGTAACTTCATGCCCCTGAGCTTTATATCAGCCTTTGATTTTGAAAGCTTATAGTTTACCAACTATTCTTATATGCACAATAAACTCTGACTAAATACTATGTATTGATTTGGTGGCTTTCATTTTGCTATTTCTGGATTTTTGACATATGGTGGAAACATTGTTTTAGCTTAATATTCTTTATTTAAATGTGGATACTTGAAGCTCAAATTAACATTATACAGAAAGATCACATCAGCAAAATAGGGGAATAGACATCCCTAAACTTTCATTAATTAAAAAAAAATTAGCAGAGATTGTCAAAACCAACATTGTTAGTACCCTAGAAAACAATCGAAGATGTATAGCTGCCAAAAAAATAAAAAATAAAAACACTGAATATTTTAATAAGGCAATTTGAAAATGTAAGAAAGTTTTGTGGCATTTTTACTTGCCTTTGCAACACTCTCAACCTTGTGTATGTTTGGTAGATTTAAAGCAGAGGAAATTTTAAAGTATGCCAGTTTGTGTTAAAATATGGGATTCTGTCTTTGGTACAGAAAGAACAGAGCAGATCTTATTCTCAAGACATTATATATGTCTATTCTAACATGTCCAGGAACTTCTTGTACTATTGATGTGAGGCACTCATCTCTGTTTGATCTAATTTGGAACACAAGCTGGACATTGGTAAAAAATGTTGCAATGTGAACTCACAAACTGAAGATGTCTGGGGCAAACAATAACTGGCCAAGACATATGACAGACATATGAAATGCTCAGAGTAAAAACTGGGAGGGGTTCTTTGGGAAATTAGGGAAATCAAAACAACTTGTGTATATGGGAGGATTTCATGCAAGAGGCAACCACAAAAATTCAGAATTATTTCCTGGAAGGAGGGCCACTTTTAGTACAGGCTAACTGCATTAAGTGAATGTTCTAGAAACCCATTTGTATCAATGTACCAGTTAGTGTTGTTGTAAGAGGCTGCATTTGGCTTCAGATAATTTTTCTGAAGATTCAACATGTTTGCCCATTCTATGATGGTTGGTTTACAAGTATACCTACCCACACTGCGCTGGGTATTCAGTTTTTGACAAAAAACAGCATGACCTCCATGCTCCATCATTCCTATTCACCTGATCCTCTCACAAATGATGACTTTCTTTGTTTCCTCAGATGAAAAATTCCTCAAAGGGAAATGTTTTGCTGATGGGGAAGAGGTAAAATAAAACAAGGCAGAAGTACTAAAAAGAATCATGATCAATGAGTTCTAAAACTGTTTCGAGTGGTGAAAAAAATGTATTGATAGGTGTATTGCATTAAATGGAGAGTATGTTGAAGAGGATTGAAGTTTAAACATGTAAGAACAGCTCTGGCTGCTGGTGGCACAGTGGATAGAGCCAGCCTGTGAACCCAAAGGTCACTAGTTCTATTACCAGCCAGGGCACATAACCAGGTTGCAAGCCAGGTCTCCAGCCAGGTCTGTAGCTGGAGGCAGGTGAAAGGCAACCACACATTGAGGTCTATCTCCCTCTCTGCCTCTCTCCCTTCCCCTCTTTCTGAAAATAATAAATAAAGTCTTTAAAAAAACATGTAAAAACAAATACATACTTTTTATAACTAAATTCCAAGTTTTTGGGTTCCTCCCTCCTACATGCCAAGGGCAACTTGCATATTCAAGGAGTCTCAAGGTGGCAGCAGGTTAGGAAGATCTTGCTTGTATTGCCTCCAAGAACCAAACTGGAAGTTAAAAAAAAAAAAAAGAAGGGAATAGCCCCCAGAAATAAACAGCCAAAGACTGCCTGAAAGAGACTTTGGGCCAAGGATGGGCAGAAATCAACTCAAGAACCAAGGCAAACACAGGAAAGGGGATGGCCCTGTTCACATGGCAGTGGCCCAGGGTTGCAGCATGGCTGTGGGAGCTTCCCCTGGAGAGAAGTGAAGCCTAGACCTCAGACTGGGCTCCCAAATACAGAGCACCAGTGCTAGAATCAGCCACCTAGGTAGCATCCAGGGGTAAAAGGCCACAGGTTTTTTTTTCCCCTACCCAGGAGAGATGGAGCCCACTGGAGACAAAGCTACTATTTTTTTCTTACAAGGGCAGAGATTTTTTTCATTCACAGCAGCTCACCTTGGGCTCAGGCAGAGGAGGGCAACATAGACTGGAAAGTTTGGAGTAGGAGGCATTGGAGGGAGATGTGAGGGAGGGGCAATTGAGATTTCTGTGCCTGGACATACCTTGATACTTCCACAGCCAACTTTTTGGAGAAAAGCATGCCCCTTCTAGGGGAAAAACAATTACCCAACCCTGTGAGATAATGCTCACCTCACTCTCTTGAATCCTGCTTGCCACATCCTCTGGAATTCTACTCATTCAACCTCTAGATTCTTGCTCACTTGACCCTGCATCATTTTTCATTCTTCTCTTCCTCCATCCTGCATCATAAACCCTGCTGGGGAGACAGAAACATACACAGACTCAGGGGGCATCTGAGACTGGCTTTAAGGTGCAACCATTCCATACACTTCCCTGGGAACCAGACTGGCATTGTCACCTGACAGGAGATTCATAAAAACAACCTCTGGTTTCCAGCAGAACCAAACTCTGGGCTCTGGAAACCCCACCCACTTGCTTATTAGAGGCTCCACCCTGCTGAGTACAGGGAAATAAATCAAGACAGACTTAAACTTGTGACTCAGGTGTGGGGAAACACACCCACCATCTTCCCTGAAGTCTAAATGATACCCTCAACAGGAAAACCAGGGGTTCCATCCCCCAAATCCCACCAGAAGTACTCTCAGGAACAGGTCAGCAACTAGTCTTAACACTGACAGCAGGCCAGCAGGCGAGGAAGATCTTGCTGTGTTTTGAGATATCGGCTGACCCACCCTCAGGCCCAGTGCAGATAAAAGCCAGCATAATAGAATAGCTTGGCCCATTCAACGCAAAACCAAGCCTGGAGGAGACAGCCATAAACTGTGAATTGCCTGTAGCTTCTAACATGCTCCTGAGAGCTAGACAAGAACAGCACCTGAAATTGACTCACATAAGCTTTATACAACATCAGACCTATATACAAAGGAAGAAGCTAGCAGGCAGGCACTAAACTCCGCTGACATAAATTTCTTTGTTCTTTTCCATTATTTCCATTATTTTCATAATTTTTTCTTTATCATAGCTTTAAATTTTTTTCTTTTTCCTCTATTTTTGTTCTTCTGTTTTTCATTCATATCTTTTTTTATTGTTGTTGTATTACATCCATCACCTTTTTGTTCCCCTCCATCCCATCTTTTATTTATTCTTACCTTTCCTTAGTCCATTTTGTTTCTTTCTTTTTTTATCTGTTATAATTCTCTTTGATTCTTTTTTTCCCAATCTCTCTCTCTCTCTCTCTCTCTCTCTCTCTCTCTCTCTCTCTCTCTCTTCCTTACTGTTATTATTTCTCTCCCTTTTTATTTCTCATAATCACTTTTATTTCCTTTGATTTTCTCATATTTTTCTTACACTGTTTTATCTCTCTTGCCATTTTTATTATCCCTTGCTCTTTTGTCATTAATTATGCTATTGTTGTTGGGTGGTTTATGACTGTTTTTGGTTCATTTTTGTTTTGTTTTGTTTTGTCAGCACCTATACAAGAGTGCACATGATATGGTAGAAATTGAGCCTCTCAGTTAGCCTGCTGAAGGGGAGACTCTCCTCAATGAATGGGCCAAAACCAATCAAGACCCAAGTACAACAGGAAAGCCCATATAATCCACACAAGGGATATTCCTAGAATATTCCAGATCAGGAGATCAAGAAGACTACACCACTTGGTACTACAGGACCACAAATGGCCACCCCATAAAGATGAGGTATCAAAGCAGATATACATAATAATAGAAACAAATAAGAGACAGCTAAAATGGGGAGACAAAAACAATTGAAGAAAAGGAAAAATCCCCAGAAAAATAGTTAACTGAAACTGAGGCAAGCAAATTATCAGACATAGAGTTCCAAGTAATGGTTATAAGGTTGTTCAAAGAATTTACTGGGAACTATATTAGATGAAAAAGATATAGAAACTATGAATCATAATAAGTTGGAAATGAACAATGCAATATCTGAAATAAAGGATACCCAAGAAGGAATTAAAAGCAGACTAGATAAAGCAGAGGATCAAAGAAGAAAAATAAAACACATCCAGTCAGAGCAACAGAAAGAAAAAAAGGAGAAGAAAGAGAGCAAGGGATAGGAAAACTGTTTAAAGAAATAATAACAGACTAAGTGGGGCATTGATGGAGGAAATGGGGTACTGGGTGGAGGGGGACAAAGGGAGGAAATTGGGGCAATTGTAATAGCAAAATAAATAAAATATATTTTTTTAAAAAGAAATAATGACAGAAAACTTCCCTAATCTGGTGAAGGAAAAAATCACACAACCTTAGGAAGCATAGAGTCCAAATCAAGATGAACCCAAAGAGAACCACACTAAGACACAACATATAAAATTGTAAAGTTTAAAGTGGAATAAGCCAGTCAGTGGAAAAAAATACTATATGTTCTCACTCATAAAGGGAATATAATTAACCAAATAAACTAATGAGAAATATAAAACCAGAGGCATAGAAACATGAGAGACTGACAGCTACAAAAGGAAAAGGGGGACTGATTGAAATAAGGCAAAGGTATTAGTCAAAGACCTTATATAAAGTGTCCATGAACATAGATAATGGGCATTGACTGTGATTGTGGGGAGCAGGCCAGGTGGAGGGGGGCAATTGGGGAAAAAGTCAGATAACTGTAATAGCATAAATAATAAAGTATTTAAATTACAAGTATGCATACTAAAAAAAAAAAAAAAAAAAAAAGAATAAACCCTAAGCTTTTAACTTATAATGACCTCTACCCTTGGTGAAAGGCTGGGAAAGACCTCCCAAGCAAGAGCTAATTAATAATGACTGGGTGAGGTGGTTATTCTTATTTTTCCAATTTTGTTTGTTTATAATATTCTTTTTCATTTTTATTTTTTTATATCATGGCTTTCAAGGAGAATTGTTTCAAAGCAGTAGTAAAGTAAAAAGAATATTTAGTCACCACACATGACAAGGAAGATAAAGTCTTTGAAAAAAGTTTGGAAAAGTACTTAAACAAATGAAATACCACATCCTGAAATAATAACAGCAACAAAAACAAACTCTGGAGAAGGAGGAAAATGTTATTTCCAGAGTTAAAACATTATAATACTCAAATACCTGGTTTTTGACAAAAAAAATTCACAAGGTGTACTAAGAACAGGAAAGAATGGCCTAATCAATGGAGAAAAAAATAAATCAACAAAAATTGTTACTGAGGAAGCTCAGAAACCAGACTTAGTAGAAAAGATGTTAAAACAACTGCATTAAATATGCTAAAGACCTAAAGAAGAACATAGCAAAAACAAACAAACAAATAAAAAAACTAAAACAAATTGATATATGAACAAAATGAGAATGACAACACAAAGTTTAAATTTATAAAATGGAATAAAATAGAAATTCCGGAGATAAATAGAATAACTGAAATTAAAAATAAAATAAAGGGATTCAACAGCATATTGAGCATAAAGTAGAAAAGCAAAATTGAACACAGGCTCATTGGAAT
This sequence comes from Noctilio leporinus, assembly GCA_004026585.1. Lineage (NCBI taxonomy): Eukaryota > Metazoa > Chordata > Mammalia > Chiroptera > Noctilionidae > Noctilio > Noctilio leporinus. The sequence goes on along the minus strand of PVIW01012892.1, from coordinate 22,815 downwards.
TATTGAGTTTGAGGAGTAGAAAGAATAATGAATTTAAAAAGTAAATAGGGCTTAAGTAAAATGAACTAAGTAAAATGCAGCAAGTAAAAAAAACAACATAAACTGACACTGTGGTGGGTACACCATCATTTTAAATGGATGATCAGAAGGGGAAAAAAATAGAAGGATACAGGAGGAATATTTGAAGAATAATGCCCCAAAACTTCTCAATTTAATGAAAGATATACATCTGTAAATCCAAGAATCAAGGTGACTAATAGTATGAAAAATCCAAAGATATGAACACCAACATGGGTGTTATAGCCAGGACAAAGGGACTCTTGAAAGAAGCAACCAATTGTGTTTAAGGATTACTCAGTAATATTAACAGATGTGGAAAAATTCTAACCCATGTGCACTGCACTGATAATGGTGAGAATATAACCTGGTGTCACTTTTATGAAAACAGTATAGATCATACAAAGTGCCATATGATATTCACCATTTGAACTTTTGGGTATCTATCCAAAATAATTGAAAGCAAGATCTCAAAGGAAGAATTGCACTTTCATGCTTATTGCAGCCTTATTCTGAGTAGTAAAGAGATAGAAACAAGTTAAGTGTTCACAAATGCATGATATTTCCATTGATGTTTTTTGCTGAATATATTCAGGGTTAAAAAGAAGAAAATCCTGTGATATGCAATCCAATGATATGGTAAAGCATAAATGAACCTTGAGGATATATATGTCAAGCCAGTCACAGAATAACAACCACTATATGATTGCAATTAAATAATGTATATAAATTATTCAAATTCATAGAAGCAGAAAGTACAAAGATAGTTTTAAGGGTCTGGCATGGAAAACATATGGTGAATTTTTGTTTAATGGGTAGTTTCAGTTATCCAAGATGAAAAAGTTCCAGAGATATGAAATAAAACATTGCACAGATAGTAAACAACATTGTACTGTTGGTTAAAAAAATTAATAGTATACATTTTATATCATGTATTTTTTATCACAAAATAAAAGTATTGGTGAGGATATGGAGATATTGGAGCCCTTGTATATTGCTAGTGGGGACATAAAATTTTGAAGAAGTTAAAAATGTAATTTGGCTGTCCCTCTGATTGCTATTCATAGAATTACCACGTAACTCTGCAATACTCCTAGATATATAACAAAAAGTAGTAAAAGCAGGGTCTCAAAAAGATACTGCCTATCAACCTGCATTGCAGCAGCATTAATAATGGCTTAAAGTTATTGTCCATCAATATCACCATCTGATGTATGGTAAAAATATGTGCTACATACATAAAGTGGGTATTATTTCTTTGCAAAATAGAATAAAATTATGATATAAGCCACAACATGGATCATCTTTGAAAATATGTTATGTGAAATTAGCCAGACACAAAAGGACAAGTATTTTAAGAATCCATTTATATGTAATATCTAAGATAAATATATTCATAAAGACAAAGTGCAGATTAAAGTTACTGAGGACTGGGGTTAGGGTGGAATTGAATGTTACTGCTTAGTTGTTACATAGTTCTTGTTAGGGTGATGACAATTTTTAAACTATATAGTGGTGAAGGTAGCACAATACTGTGAATGCAATTGATGTCCCTGAATTTTACACTGAAAATGGTTAAAATGGTAAATTTTGTTATACATTCTTCTAAAATTAAAAACAATAATATAGAGGAGGGGAACTGGGATGGATATAATACAACAATAATAAAATCAAATTAAAAGAATACATAAATAATAAATAATAATATAATGTATACAACTGAATTATATAAATTTAATGATTATATAATATATGTGAAGTATATCTCAGTAAAGATGTTAAGGAATTTTGTACTCACTGAAATTTGTCCCTTATGTCTGTGTGTGTATATATGTGTAATGGTAGTAGTTGTAGATATATAAGGTTGAGATCTCTATATAAAGGAAATAGGAGTGTGTCTAATTTTAGGTAAGTAAACTATCATATACTTTTTTTGGTTTGTTGTTTTTAATTTTATTGTTGTTGTATTACATTCATCCCATTTCCCCTCCCCTCTGTCCCCTTCCCCACCCACCCACTGCTCTCTAAAGTCAATCCTATTTGTTGTCCATGTCCATGGTTCTTTCATGCTAGTTCCTTGACTAAACTGCTCTTCTGTGCCTACTCCTCCCCCCTCCGTCCACCCCCTCCCTTCTACCCACTGAAGAAAATATATTCATGTATCTGGTTCTGTTTTGCTTGTTTATTTGGTTTGTTCATTACTGTCCTGTAATGGGTGAGGTCATATGGTATTTGTCCTTCACTGACTGGCTTATTTCACTAAGCATAATACTTTCCAGTTCCATCCATGTTGTTGAAAAGGATAGGAGTTCCTTCTTTCTTTCTGCTATGTAGTATTCCATTGTGTAAATGTACCAAAGTTTTTTGATCCAATCATCCACTGATAGACACTTAGGCTGTTTCCAGCACTCCGCTATTGTAAATAGCTGTTGGTGGGAAAGCAGACTGGTGCAGCAACTATAGAAAACAGTATGGAGTTTCCTTAAAAAACTAAAAATGGAACTGCATTTTGATCCAGCAATTTCACTACTAAGATTATACCTGAAGAACCCTGAAATACCAATTCATAAGAACTTATGTACCCCTGTGTTCATAGCAGCACTATCATATACTTTTAAGCTATCTTAAAATCATTTAGTAAATATTCATTTATTTGTGAAGTAATATCAACATAAGTAGATATTTCTTGATGTAATAACTTATTATATTTGAAAATACATATATTCTTAATAAACACTACTAACTTCAAAATATCACATATTATTTATTGTAGTTAAGCAATTTTATCTTCACAAAATTCATAGAATTTCAGTTTGAGGTGATCTTAATCATCATTTAATTCAACTTTTTCTATGATGGTTATAGTCCAAAAAGGGCTGAGTTGTGTCAGTATGGTTTGTCTGTTCCCCTTTATTTCAAATTCTTTTAAAGCACTTTCATTTTTTTAAAGATTTAATTTATTTTTTAGAAAAAAATGAAGGGAGGAGAGAGAGACAGAGAGAGAGAGAGAGAGAGAGAGAGAGAGAGAGAGAGAGAGAGAGAGATCAATGGGTGGTTGCCTCTTGCAAGCCCGAATTAGGGACTTGGCCTGCAACCCAGAAACCAACAACCCTTTGATTTGAAGGCCAGTGCTCAATCCATTGACCCATTTCAGCCTGGGCAAAAGCACTTTTAAAAAGGGTAAAACTTATAGTTTTCAAATGGCTAACTCTAAGCCCTTTTTTGTGGTGTGTAGTCAAATCAGGTAGGAATAACCTTTAGGTTCTTCTTATTCTGCTAATTATTAGTTATACAATCTTGACTGTGGTAATTAGGTTATATATACTCTGTCTTCATTTCTTTCTATGATAATATATGCCAGGGAAATTTGTTTAGGACTTAAAAACACACCGATTTATTTCTGAAATGTTTTAACTGTCAGAGTTATTATTACACTTTTGTTTGTCTAGTACTGTAATTTTATAGCCTCTTACTCAGAAGGTTTTCTACATTTTCACTGAATTCTGATAATGAGGTTGGGGAATGTGTGTGCATATGTATGAGTGGTGTGTTTGAGGTAGGATTGTTATCTGTTTATTAGGTGAGAAGATAATATAAATTTATTTAAATTTAAAATGGGTTTAGCCCTGGCTGGTATGGCTCAGTGTATTGAGTGCCAACTTGATAACCAAAGGGTCTCCAGTTTGATTCCAAGTCAGGGTACATGCCTGAGTTGTGAGCCAGGTCCCCAGCTGGGGGCCTGTGAGAGGCAACCTCACATTGATGTTTCTCTCCCTCTCTTTCTCTCTACCCTTCCCCCTCCCTAAACATAGATAAATAAAGTCTTTTAAAAAATAAAATGGATTTATTTTATTGATCAAAGTCATGGACATCATTGAGTAGAGAATCTCATGTTTTAATAAACCATTTTATGTCTCTTATCATACAGACTATTTTTAATAAACTATGTTCAGTGAACCAACATTCCCTATGAATATAGATAAATGCAACAGTCTTTAACAAAATACTAACAAGCCAAGTCTAATAGCATATTTAAAGCATGATCGAGTAAAATTTTTCCAGGAATAAAAGGGTGCTTCAACATGCAAAAAATTGTCAATGTGCCCTGGCTGGTGGCTTAGTGGATAAGGCACCAGCCTGTAAACCCAAAAGTTGCTAGTTCAATTCTCAGTCAGGACACATAACCAGGTTGCAAGCCAGGTCTCCAGCCAGGTCTGTAGCTGGAGGCAGGTAAAAGGCAACCATACACTGATGTTTCTCTCCCTCTTTGCTTCCCTCCCTTCCCCTCTCTCTAAAAATAATAAATAAAATATTTTAAAAATCAATGTAATACACAAAATATAAACATAAATAAAAACACAAAATGAAAATCTCAAAAATCAAACTTTTTATAATTAAAACTTTCAACAAAATAAGAATAGAGGGCTATTTCTCCAGCATGATAAAAGTTACCTAGTTAGAAAGCCATATCTAGTATCATACTTGCAAAAGACTGAGAACTTTATCACTGAGATCATTAAAAAAAACAAGGATGTCTGCTTTCCCACTTCTAGTCAACATTGCACTGGAAGTTTAAGCTTGGGCAATTAGTCAGGGGAGACAAATAAAACATGCAAGAAAGAAAGAAAACTGTATTTGCATATATGATAAATATACATAATGAAAATCCTAAGGAATCTAAAATAAAATATTAAAGCTAATAGATAAATTAATCAAAGTAGCATTATACAAGATCCGCACACAGAAATAACTTGTATTTCTACATACTAAAAATAAATAATCTAAAAATGCAATTACTAAAACAATTTCATTTACAAGATAAAAAAAAACACACTTAGAAATAAATATAACCAAAGGTGTAAATCCTTTATATTGAAAAGTGTTGATTTAGATAATCTAAATAAATAGAAAAATATCCGATGTTCACTGTTTGAAAGACAATATTGTTAAAACACTAATACTCCCCATATGATCTGCACATTTGATATAATCTCTATTAAAATTCCCACTGCCTTTTGAGCAACAATGGACAAATTGATAGTAACAAATGTATATGACATTGCAAAGGATGCTAAGTAGCCAAAACATCTTTGAAAATGATAACAAAAAATTTGATTTCCCACTTCCTGATTTCAAAACTTAGAAAAATGCTATAGTAATCAAAACAGTTCAGTCCTGCATAATGATAGACATATAGATCAATTGAATAGAATTGAATGTCCACACATAAACCCATACATCTATCTCCAGTTAATTTTGAAAAGGTTGCCAATACCATTCAATGGACTGAAAACAATCTTTTAAACAAATGGTCTTGCAACAAGTAGATATTCACTTGCAAAAGAATGAATTATGTCCCTTACTTTATACTGTTAACAAAAAATTATCACTAACGGATCAAAGAACTACATGTAAAAGGTAAAAGTATAAAACAGAAGAAGACTTAGAAGTAAATCTTCATTATCTTGAGTCTTCCTATGTGTACATAGCTATGACCATAAGCATAAATAAACAACAAGAGAAAATAAATTTTGAACTTCATCAAAATTTTTAAGAATGTTTGTTCACCCAAGGAGATTATAAAAATGTTTAATGACAACCCATAGAATGTGATAAAATATTTTAAAATTATATCTGTGATAAGGTCTAGTAACCAGAACATAAAAAGAATATTTACAATTCCAGAACAACTACCACAACAAAGTTATCCAACTAAAACACAGACAAACGTGTTGAATAGACATCTCTCAAAAAAAAAAAATAAATTAAGTGCCCTGGCTGGTGGCACAGTGGATAAAGCACTGGCCTGCGAACCCAAAGGTCACTGGTTTAATTCCCAGCACATAACCAGGTTGCAAGCCAAGTCTTCAGCCAGGTCCTTGGCTGGAGACAGGTGAAAGGCAATCATACATTGATGTCTCTCTCCCTCTCTGCCTCTCTTCCTTCTCCTCTCCCTAAAAATAATAAATAAAATTAAATTTTAAAAGGTAAATAAATGGTCAGTAAGCACATGGAAAATGCTTAATATCTTTAGTCGCTTGGGAAAATAGAAATAGTAAACACTGTGATTTTTTATTTCATATTTACTAGATTGGTCCTAAAAACAGGAAACTGGAGTTGGCAAATATGTAAAGAAAATGATACTCTTCCTGCATTGCTGGTGGGAAGGTAAAATGTTAAAGTTGCTATGAAAAACTATTTTGTTGCTTGTTAAAAGTTAAACAGAATTTTTATATGTCACGTTTTGCACTGTGAGGTATATAGCTGAGATAACTGAAAACTTACTTTCCTACAATAATTTGTGTTTGGATGACCTTTGCAGCATTTTTGACTATAGCTAAAAAGTGGAAAGAACCTAAATGTCCATTAGCTGTTTAACAAAACTGGTATATCCATACAATAGAATATAATGTATCCCTAAAAAGGAATGAATATGCTACAACATGAATGCACTTTAAAATTTTTATTTTGTTATTTTATTTTATTGATTTTATTGTTGCTCCATTACAATTGTCCCAATTTTCCCCCATTGCTCTTCCCTGCGCCACCCACCCCTCCATCCCTCACCCCCCACCTCCCACCCCCACTACTGTAGTTAATCTTGGCCCTGTAGTTCATGTCCATGGGTCCTTTATATTTGCTTTTTGATTAGAACCTTCCGCTTCTTACTACCCTTATTCCCTTCCTCCCTATCCTCTGGTCGTTGTTGATCTGTTCCTTGTTTACATGTTACTGGTTTTATTTTACTCATTTGTTCATTAGGTTTCACACACAAACAAGATCATATTGTAGTTGTCTTTCACCACCTGTCTTATTTCACTTAGCATAATATTCTCTAGTTTTTGTGAGAGCATGAATGAAAATATTTTGCTAAGTGAAACAAACAAGACACAAAGACCGCATATTGTATGAGTCCAATTATTTGAAGTATTCAGAAAAAGCAAATCTATAGAGAAGAAAAGCAAACCTAGTTGTTGCTAAGGACAAAAGAGAGGTAGTGGAAGATGAAAAGTGGCAATTGAATGAATGCATAATTTTTGGATGGGGGTGATTAAAATGTTCTGAGATTAGATGATGTTTATGATGTACAACATTGTGAATGTGCTAAAAGTCACTGAACTGTATACCTTAAAATGGTTAATATGGTGCAATTTAAAAATAAGAGCCAGGGAGCAAATTCATTTTTTTCTGGAGTGTGTAGATTCCTGATCATATCCCTGAAAAACTCACCCTGGCCTCTGCATCTATGGAAGATAGATGCTCCTACTCACTGTGGAATGCTCTACTTCTACTTGGAGAGATTGGATCAAGGAGAATTTATATTTCCTGGGAGCTACTTATTTGGATGATGACACCTAAAGAGTAGACAAATCACTCAATGTTTCTTTTTATTTTTCTAATGATTCTTGCATATATTTTCACATTCAGACCTTTTTGGGAGCAGTTTAAGATTAAGAGCAAATTTTAGGGAAAGGTACAGTAGTCTTCCATATACCCTATTATTGCCACACTTACATAACCTCCCTCATTCGCAACATTTTTCACCAGAGTGCAATATTTGTTACAATTGCGGAACCTACATTAATACATCATAATCACACAAAGTCCATAGTTTACCTTAAGGTTTACTCTTAGTGTTGCATATGTTTTGGATCTTATTTTTAATAGGAATCATGTCTTTACTGCTGCCAAGACAGAGAGGATCATACTTGCTTCAATAAAAGCAACTCAATTTTTATATATTGGGATTGTACAAAAAGTTTAATCTGCAAACAGGAAATGGAAACCAAAAATATTTTCTAAGCTATTAGACTAAAGAGTTCTAAAACTCTTTTCATTTTTGTAAAGATTTTATTTATTATTTCCAGAGAGAGAGGAAGGGAGAGAGGCAGAGAAGGAGAGAAACATCAGTGTATGGTTGCCTTTCACCTACCTCCAGCCACAAACCTAGCTTGCAACCTAGTTATGTGCCCTGGCTGAGAAATCGAACCAGCGACCTTTGGGTTCACAGGCCGACGCCTTATCCACTGTGTTACCAGCCAGGGTTCTTTTCATTTTTGATGTTTTATGTGACTGTCATGACCTTTACCTCCAGAGCATACATACAAGCCTTGTAAGATTTTTTGTTTAAGAATTCATTATATCTTGTATTGTGGGCCAGATGCCAGAGCTTTGCAATAATTATTAACTTTAACCCTCATAACATTATGAATCAGGCACTATTTTCATTCCAATTTTAGAGAGATAAAAGTGAAGGAAGAAGAATTAAGAAAATTTCCCAAAGCATCAGTGAATGACAGACAGGGTTGGGATTTGCATTTTATTACGGTGGTTTCACAGCTCCACTCTGCTGCTCTTCTATATTGATGGTGCTACCTTTCGGAATTAATGAAGCTCTGTTAGTGCAGCTCACTTTTGTAGGCTTTTGAACTATTGGGCAAAGGAATATTTTACATTTTCTTATCAACTTTGTTTTGTGACTTCAGGGAGGCATTTTTAGTTGGCTAGCCAGACTACAGGGATCACATCTTCATGGGAGTAGCTCTTTCTGTGATTTTATTTTCTCTTCTAATGAAGGCAATCATTCCTACATGCAAGCCAGTAAAACTACTTATATAACCAATTATCTGACTAGGGGACAGAGCCAGAAATGTAGTGTTGCCACTTTATGCGCTATTAAAACTTGACATTTAACCCTAGAGAACCATAATGGTAAGATTCCAGAGACTAAGACAATGTTTTGTTGGTGAATATCTCCTGTTGATAATTTTCTCAGAAATATAATTTCACCATTGTTTGTTTAAGCAACTCTTCTGGTGATTCAAAAATTTGCAAATAGTACATTTATTTTTAAAGTTCATATTGAAACACACTAGTTTTACTAGTCAATTTCTGACCCAGGATATGATTGTTTACCATATTCTCTAGTAATCTCTTCTGGGTAAAATGGAGCATGTGTGTAAGGCAGGTTTAATTTATTTTTGATTCAGAAATAAGGCATAGAATTAAGAAAATATCTAGTGATATCACCGAAGCTAACTAAATAATTTCAAAGATGGATAATTGCCATGACTGAGTTCAGACAAAAACATAGGAGGAACAATAAAATTCCTTTTCGGTGACTGAATATATTGCTGTCATTAATTACCTGTTGAATGTGACCATTTGGCCTAGCTCTGTAGTTACAGTAGTGAAAATGTGCCATAGTAAAAACATTCCATATTCAATCAGCATTTTTTAAAATACCATATTGTTTTAGAACTCAAAGATAATAAAAACAAATTTGAAAATATTTCAAATTGTGGAAAATAAGACTCATTAGAGTAGGTGAAAAGAACTCAGATTATTTTGACTGAAGTAGAGAATACTACGAAAAACAACTGAATAATGGATTTCAATTGCATGAAGGTCCGTTATACAGAGGATGTTTTATATGTGTCTTCTATTACTGCTGACAGAAGAATAAAAAGAAAACAGCTAAGCCCTGGCTGGTGGCACAGTGGATAAGGCGCCAACCTGAGAAACCAAAGGACACTGGTTCGATTCCCCAGCCAGGACACATAACCAGATTGCAAGCCAAGTCTCCAGCCAGGTCCGTGGTTGGAGGCAGGTGAAAGGCAACCATACATTGATCTCTCTCTCTCTCTCTCTCTTTCCCGCTCCCTACCCTTCTCTTTAAAAATAATAAATATTTTTTAAAAAGCTTTAAAAAAAGAAAGCTGATTTGATAGGATTATGAATTAACTAAAATAAGCAGTCAATTGAAATATTGGAAATGTTAGTGATATGAAGTGAATTTATTTAAGGAGGAATTAAACACTGAATAATTCAGTAAAACAAATTTTAAATATTGAAGAGCAGAATATTATGTTTAACTATCATGGAAAGAGGGCCTTTACTAAAATACTAAAACATTTAAGAGTCTGAGAATTTCTAGTGATAACACAAAATTTGAAATCTGCAACCCTCAGACTTACCAAGAAACTTACCTTGAAAACTTAAGTTATCCTAGTATTGAGATTTCTGAGACTAGGAGAGTGTGTGCCATCACCTGCAGCTGTTATACATATATAAGGCAAATAGAGAGAAACAATACATTTGTGCTTCATTCCATTTTGAAGGCATTCATATAAGCAGGCATTTTTGTCATTGAGACTGAAAACCTTTCCACCACTTGTCACCTTATAAACCTACTCAGTAAGTGGTTAAGCTGGACTATTAAGACAGTGTTTCACATGTAGTATTTTCTCTGGATTTACACACATCCTGGTATTCTTAGATTCTACAGAAACATTTTTTAATCCATAATCTTTAAATAATTGCTTAAGGAGAAAAATTCCCTTAGAGTATTTTAATTTTATTTTGTGTGTATATGTTTTTATTTACTTTAATTTTATTTTTCCATTACATGCCAAAGATTTTAGGCATTTTATGTTTGTGTAGTCTATGACTGTGTGTTTGCTTCTCTAGTAGAAGAATGCTAGATTTTGAAAGCAAATAAAATTTCTGACTCAATAAAGAAATTATGTATCTACTAGATTTATTATGGTTGTAAAAAAGTTAAACTCTAGAACAGAACTTACAGTGGCTCATAAGTGCTACTTCCTACTGTTAAGTTAATTTTTTATGGCATCATTATGCAACTTTTCACTCCCATTGGAGAATTGTCCTCTATTTTCTCTTCTTGAATAAATAGCCAGAAACAATATACTCTAATAACTGTTCTGGCTGAAAATAATATGTGCACCCTGTTGAGAAATATGATCCAATTTAAATTAGTATTTCCAGTAACTATACAAAAACACTTTCCAAAAACATCTTTCAAGGAAGCTACATCACCAAATGATGTATTTTCTAAGTAATGCCGACCAATTTGTATTCAAGTCATTTACCATCCCATTAAACTTTACAGCATATGGCATTTTCTTCAAAAGAAATGAGACAGAGAAAGGAGGCACATTGGAAAGAAATAGTAACTAATTTCATTTATTTGTGTTTTTTGTTCATTGAATTTTGTTCTGATGATAAAACAGATATTTAGATATTTTTTACTCTATGAAGGATAAATATGGATGTATGTTTTGGATAATATTCTGAATCTGCATGCAAAATTATTCATTTACTTTTAAACAGACAAAAATACTGAAGAAACAAGACATTTTATAGTTCATTATTGGCAATGATAATTTACTGAAAATTGAACAAACAATTATTGATCTCCTAAGGTCGCCAGCTTCCTATTCTTACCATGAGTGATAGAGGGATAAACTACATATGCAGTGTTTTTAACTTCATGAAGCATACATTCTGCAGATACAGGGGTTGTGGACGTTAGAGGAGGCTATAAAACATGAATAAATAAATAAGACATTGTGATAGTGAAACATTTTATGAATAAAATGAAATGAGGAAATGTAATAGAGATACCATAAGAAGATGATCATGGGGTTTTGGAAAATAGTGGGCTATCTTAAGGAGGTGCTATTTGAATTGAGCCTTTATAATAAAATTGACCCAACTTCCTGAATATCTACATCCAGAGCTTTTCAAGTGGAAGAGAGTTAGGACAAAAACCTGAAGCAGGAGTTAGCTTTGTACATTTAAGAAATGTAACAAAGGATTCTACAAATGCCCTTGGTAAAAGTGGATGTCCTCTTGTGAAAAAAAATAATATATTGGAACCTTAACTTATACCATATACAAGAACTAGCTGAAAACAGGTCAAAATTTTAAGTGTAAGTTTTATTCAGACTATTCAGAAGAAAACATAGGGGAAAGGTAACAGGAAATTGGATTTTGCAATGGTTTCTTGGATATGATACCTAAAATATACAGAAAAATAAAAATATTAGATGGATTAGATTTCCTCAAAATAAAACAAATTCTACATTAAAGGACACTAGCAATGACAAAAAAAAAAAAGACAACTAAGAGGATGAGAGAAATTTTTATATAGTTGATAAGGAATTAACATATATAAGGTTTGTCTGGAAAAAGTTCAGCCATTGTTAATATAGCAAGAACAATTTGTGTAACATCAGTGTAACCTGGCAGTCAAGGAGAGTGGACTGGAACGCACAGGTGTGAACAATGACCACTTCACTGAACTAGCCAGTAGGGGTGGTAGACACTATTGAGTGAGCACATGTACTGTGTGGCCATTGCACTGAAGATGACTGAGCAAGTAGAGCAATGAACCTGCATTAAATCTTGCGTTAAGCTTGAATATTCCTCTGCAGAGATTATTTGGACAATTTAGAAGGCAACAGTTATGGACAACTAGTGATTGGCAGCTTCATCATGACAATGCATCTGCTCATGCATCATGTCTTGTGCAGAGATTTTTGGAGAAACATCAAATTACCCAGGAGACACAGCCCAGATTTGGTGCCCTGCAATGTCTGACTTTTCCCAAAACTAAAATTATCTTTGATAGAGAAGAGATTTCTGACCATTGATGAGATTATGGAAAATATGATGGGGCAGTTCCTGGTGATTGGGAGAACTGTGTGAGGTGCCTGCCTATTTTGTAAGGGACTGAGGCATCATTGTCCTATGTACAAAGTTTCTTGTATCTTCTTCAATAAATATCTTTGGCTTTACATAATACATGGCTAGATACCTTTTGAAAATACCTTATAGAATATATAAAGAACTGCTATAACTTAACAACAAAATAAACAACCCAATTTTAAAATGGACCAAATTCAAATATACATTCTTAGAAAGAAGAATGGCCAACATCATTGGTATCTTGTGTATTACAGAATTATACCCTTGAATCCTATATGATTTTATTATCAAATGTTATGCCAATAAATGCAATAAAATTTCTTGAAAACACAGTAAAAATGGCCAAAAAGCTTATGAATAGGGATGCTCAACATCACTAATCATTAAGAAAATAAATCAAAACTAAAATAAAATGCCACTTTACACCACTAGGATGTTTATTATTAAAAGTTACAGTAAATAAGAAGTATTGGTGAATATGGGTAGGGTTGGAACCCTTTGTGCATTGCTGGCAGGGATATAAAATTATATAGACACTGTAGAAAATAATATAGTGGTTCCAGAAAATATTAAAAATATAATTACTATATGATCCAACAATTCCACTTTTGGATATATACTCAAAAGAATTGAAATCATGTCCTGGAAGGTATATTTTTTCAACTATGTTTATAAACAGCATTATTTACAATAGCCAAAAGACAGAAAAATCCAGTTTCCCCATCAATGGATAAACAAAAGTTGGCATACAATGGAATATTACTCAGTAATAAAAAGAAAGTAATTCTGCCACATGTTACAACACAAAGAGACATTGAATGTATTACCATAAATAAAATATGCCAGTCACAAAAGATAAGACTGCAGATTCCACTTACATGAGGTAACCAGAAAAGTCAAATTCAAGAAACCAAAAGTAAAGTAGTGGTTGCCAAGGGCTGGAAGATAGTAGGGAAAGTTTAGTTAGTTAACTCCAACTTTTCTGAGTCAAAAGGCTAGTGATACATTTTTGTTTGTAAAGAGTTAAGAACAATATGGAACATCAATATTTGATAATTTATCTAAAATCTTCTGGTTTGTATTTAAATTTGCACATTACATAATGTTTAGTCAGTTTGTTAATTGTCTTGAGTTGTTTTTTAAGTCTCGTTGAGTTTTTTCAGTTAACAATCACTCTTCAATTTAAATAATATTAACTAATCTCAAGTACATACATTCATAAATAAGTTTATTTACTTGCACACACTATGCTTATCATTTGTTTATACAATTTTTTTACTACTATTATCAGGGTTAGACACATAAGAGGCTATCCAAACTATGGGATCTGAATCTAAAATACTGTGTCTATTTTCTCTCTTACTCAGATAATATTATTACAAACCTAATGAAATTATTTTATTTTCAGTATTTTAGTCAATATTAAACATGGCAGACTTGAATAACACCAAAACCTACGAGTGTCATGACTTGTTCTCTGGACAATAGTCTTAAGTCACAATCAACTAAATTTAGATGTAATACAGTAATCCCCATTTATCTATGAGAGATGTGTTGCAAAATCCCCAGTAGATGCCTAAAAACATGAATAGTACTCAATTCCATACATGAGTTTTCATAGATACCTATGATAAAGTCTTATAAATTTGACGTAGTAAGAGATTAACAACAATAACATAATAAAATAGAACAATGTAATAATATACTGAATTAATGTTATGTGAATGTTATCTTTTGTACTCTCTTCTCTATCTCTGTATCTCTCTCTCTCTCTCTCTGATAACAAATCTGGTAATTGAGGGAATGATTCACTTCCCTGGTGGGATAGAACAGGGCATTGTAAGATTTTATTGTGCTACTCAAAACATCATGCAATTTAAAAATTATGAATTGTTCACTTCTAAATATTTTTTTTTATTTAATACTTTTGGACCATGCTTAACTGTGGGTAACTGCAACTGCAGAAAGTGAAACCATTGATAAAGGGGACTATTATATGTGTTTCCCCTTAGGAATAATACTTCATTGTTTATAAATTGATGAAATATAAATATTAAGTGAACTAGTATCTTCATAAAGTTTTCATTTAATATTACAGGCAGGTACAAAACAAGCCATTTATTTTCTGTCATAAATAAATCTACACATTTTTAGTGTTTTATAGAATCTTGTATGACTGCAAAAAAAATGTGGTATGATTTGCAAGAAACAGATAAGTTTTTAAGAAGAAACTGTCTTTTTTTAAAAAATTGATATGTCTGCCTTAAATTGGAATTGGTCATTATAATATATGGAGGTCGAACATTTAACATCCAATTGCTTTAAAAAATACTGAAGTGTTATATTTTTGTTTAGCTACTAAAAACTTTCAGAGAAAGTGGGGTTAGAGGAGAGCAGTGGCACTCAGGAAGGTAATATTGCTGTGATGAGATAGAAACAATCAGGAGATGACTTTTCAAAATAAAACTTGATTTTGTTTTGAAAATGTCAAGGTGACGAAAAGAAACAGTTTTGGCCTTTTTAATTACGTGAAAATGTCAGCCTGGCATATATTTATAGTTTCTTTTTTCTCATTACAAGTAAAAATATTTTGCTCATTAGAAACTTTCAGCAATGTTTGGATCCTTAGATGTCATTCAGAGATGTATTTTTTTCTGTATTTTCCAGAGAAACAACGTCTTTATACTCCATAAGATTTTTTTTTAATTAAAGAGCAAGATGGGACCTGGCTGGAGGCACATTGGATAAGGCATTGGCCGGCGAACCCAAAGGTAACTGGTTCAATACCCAGCCAGGGCACATAATCAGGTTGCAAGCCAGGTGTCCAGCCAGGTCCGTAGCTGGAGGCAAGTGAAAGGCAACCATACATTGATGTTTCTTTCCCTCTCTGCATCTGTCCCTTCCCTTCTCTCTAAAAATAATAAATAAAATCTTAAAAAATTATTTTTAAAAGAGCAAGATGATAGAATAGGAAGCTCTATGTTCTCATTTCTTCCACAGGGACATCAATAATAGTACATAGAATAATTCCCTTTGTGAGAAATTCAAAAACAAGTTGAAAGATTTCTGTACCCAAGCTACAGCAAAGCTTGTAGGAAAATTCATGCCACTCATTTTCTATATTCTCCCTCCTCAGCACAGTATGGTGCAATTGCAAAGAAATTCCCTGTATCAGACTCTCCCTAAGAAGTAAAATAGAAGACTGGAATCTTGCACAATATTCTAATGTTTCTTGGATATTGCCTGAGGGAAGACTTATGCCTCAAATTAATTCAAATGCTGATAGGAAGCATTCCAAATAGAGGATCACTGAGATCAAAAATTGATGTTTTGAGTAGCACTCACTTGCTTGCCAAAGGTGCTCCACTCCAGCTCCGAATAAATGGGAGAAAACTCCTAAATTTCAGCTTTCCTCTGGGAAGGAAAAGAGTTGAAATATGTATTCATGTTGTAGCTTTTCATGTGGCTGCCTAAGGGACTAATTTCTGTCTCTTCTGAGTGTAGTGTTAAAAGTATGCAGCATAATCTAAAGGCCTTGAGGCCTCAAAAAACAAAAGAGACAAAGGCAGTTTATAGAAGCTCCAGAGAACACCAGTACCACAAACAACAGAGGGAACAAGAGATGATCACTTCCTAGAAAGAAAGAAAACCTGACAAATGTCTTTGTGAATTTACACACACAAGTCCAGAGAAGGCATATCCACAGAAGATATTTGAGAAGACCCAGAATCTCTGGATCTGCTAATTAGTGAGGTCTTGTTCTACATGAAGCTTGTCTATAAAGACTAGGAGTAGATTCCAACACAAAATTACAAAGCACACGAAGTAACAGGGAAACAGGGCCCAAAGGAAGAAGAAAAAAACACAGAAACTAAACCTAAAGAAATGGAGGTGTATGAATAATCTAAAAATTAATTGAAAATAACCATAATGAAAATGTTCAATGAGTTCAAGAAAAAATAATGCATGAACAAAATGAGAATATCAATAATGAGATAGAAACTCTGGAACTGAATAATACAGTAATTGAACTAAAAATTTCACTACAAGTGTTCAATAGCAGATTTAATCCAACATAAGAGAATCCGCAAACTTAAAGATAAGCCATTTCATATTATTTTGTCAGAAAATCAAAGAGAGAAGTCAATTCAAAAAGAGTAAATAAAACCTAAGACACATATTGAACAACATCAAGTGGACTAATATACACATTATGTAACTCCCAGAAGGTAAAGAAAGAGATATGGGATCAAAAAGCTTATTTGAAGAAATAATGGCCAAACACTTTCCAAATTTGGTGACTATAAAGAATATTCCAACTCAAGATACCTAATGTATTCCATCAGGAAGAATTCAAAGAAAACTACACCAATATGCATTGTAATAAAATTGTAAGAAGTCAATGACAATTTTGAAAGAAGCAAGAGAAAAGTGACTCATCACATACAAGGAAGATACCATAAAACTATATCAGAACATTTCTCAGAAAAAAATAATGTAAGCCAGAAGGGAACAGAATCATTTATCCATATTACTAAAACAAAAAGTGCCAACTAAGAATACTATTGTTAAAAAAAAAAAAAGTGTTCTTTAAAAGTGAAGTAGAAATAGCTTGTTTCAGGTAAGCCAAATCTGATAGTTTACCACCATCAGGCTTGCATTATAGGAAATGCTAAAGAAGTCCTATAAGTTGAAATGAAAGGATACTACAGAGAAACATAATAAAAGCATATGAAAAAATAAAGCTTGCTTATAAAAGTAAACATAGACAAATACACAACACTCTAACATGGTTTGTAAATCACTTTAAATTCTGATAAAGAAGTTAAGAGGCAAATATAAAAATGGCATAACAATTAAGATATGTTAATATATACACAATATACAAATGTCAATGGATACACTATATATATGCAATATAAATGATGAAAAATTTTGACAAGAATAACAAAGAGTGTGGAAAAAGAAAAGTGAAAGAGAGTAGAGTGAGTAGAGTTTTTCATGTGACTGAAGTTAAATAGTTATGAAATTTAGAGACCTTGTTCTATAATTTTATGAAAACCCCATAGTAATCACAAAAAAATGTATAGCAACAAAAGATCCACAAAAGAAAATAAGAAAAGAATCGAAGCATGCCATTACAAAAATAATCAACAAAATAGAAACAAAGACAACATGGGAGGGGACATGGGACTAAAATGTTACAAGACAGGGGAAGGACTTCATATCAAGATGGAGGCATTGGTAAACATGCTGCAGTTCCTTGCACAACTACAGAAAAAAATTTAACCAGACGTCAAAACATATAAAACCCAGAACTGTCAGAAAATTGAGCTGTATAGAAGTCTGACAACCAAGGATTTAAAGAAGCCATGTTCATCAAAATTGGTAAAAGGAGAGGAGACATGGAGATGGGCAGAGAGGTGTGGAGACCCAGTGTGGCAGTCCCACATTCAAGGGTGAATAAAATTCAGGAGTAATACCTCAGGAGTGAAGGATCCCAGCCCTATGCCAGCCCACACAACTCAGAGATCCAGCACCAAGAAGATAAATACTTATAACTCCTCACTGCAAAAACCAGAGGGGTTTGGGGTGGCAGAAGAAACTTGGGTTTTCAGTAGACTCTGCTTATGAGCTCACAAGGACTTAGAACTAACACAAATGCACTACATCTGGCATTCTGCACTAGGGCAATAGCTAGAAGGGCACCCAGTCACATATGGAGAGTAAATGAGTTGACTGGAAACAGGGTGAATGCCAGGCAGACCTCTAGAACCTCTCTGGAACCTCTCCCAAAACAGAGCCACAAAGCAGTTAAGTGGTTGCCCAGTCCTGGCAATTACCTAAGGCTCCACACCACACAATATACAGGTACCTTTTCTACAAAAGAACATACTACTAAGATAGGGAGTCAAGGCAGCTCCACCTATTACACAGAAACAAACACATGGAGGATGCCAGATTGAGAAGAAGAAGAAATGTGGCCTGAATGAAAGAACAGGAAAAAAAAAAAAAAAACTAAACAAAATAGAGATAACCAATCTAACAGATGCAGAGCTCAAAACACTGGTTATCAGGATACTCAAAGAATTCATTGAGTGTGCGAAAGCATTAAAAAGACCCAGGAAGAAATGGAGGTTACATTATGTGAAATAAAGAATATCTACAGGGAACTAACAGTGGAGGGAATGATGCTGAGATTCAAATCAATGATTTGGCACACAAGGAAGAAATAAGGATTCACCAAGAATAGAAAGAAGAAAAATAATTCCAAAACTGAGGATAGTATAAGGAGTCTCTGGGAGATCTCCAAATGTACCAACACCCAAATCACAGAGGTGCCAGAAGGAAAAAAGAAAGAGCAAGAAATTAAAAGCTGATTTGAAAAAATAATGAAATAAACTTTCCTAATTAGATTAAGGAAAAAGAAATAAAAGTCCAAAAAGCACAGAGAGCACCAAAGAAGTTGGACCCAAAGAGGACCACACCAAGAAACATAAGTAAAACACTAAAGGTTAAAGATATGTAGAGAATCTTAAAGGTGTCAAGAGAAAAGCTGAAAATTACCATCAAAAGAATTCCCATAAGACTGTCAGCTGATTTATCAAAAGAAACTTTGAAGGCAAGAAGGGACTGGCAAGAAATATTCAAAGTGATGAAAAGCAATGACCTATAACCAAGATTGCTCTATCTACCAAAACTACCATTTAGAATGCAAGGGCAGAAAAAGTGCTTTCTGGGCAGGGTAAAGCTAAAGGAGTTTATCATCATCAAGCCATTATAATAAGAACTGTTAGAGGAGAGAGAAGATGGCGA
Source organism: Noctilio leporinus (assembly GCA_004026585.1). NCBI lineage: Eukaryota > Metazoa > Chordata > Mammalia > Chiroptera > Noctilionidae > Noctilio > Noctilio leporinus. Next base: position 3,429 of record PVIW01012892.1, on the reverse strand, counting down.
CAGAGAAGAGAGCAGTGCTGATGGTGTTCTCGAGTACCAAAGCATCTAGAGGACAAGATAGGCAGCATGAGACATCTTCAGGACCCTAGGAATTGGAGTGGGCAGCATCTGGACACAGGGGAGCACAGCCCAGAGGCAGAGGAGGCCAGCAGGACAGTAGGTGAGGCGTTCCCGACCAACCTGCCAGCGGGCCGAGGTCGACTCTGGGCAGTGGCGGCTCTGCCCAGAGGGGGCGTTTGACTGAGGCCAGCTCCAGGCTCCCTGGCAACTGGAAGTCTCAACAGTGAAGTGTGGGCAGCGAGGGCAAACACCGTAGGGAACGCGGAATTGAACTCTTGCAGGGGAGGGACTGTGTGAGAGACTCACTCCGGCAGCAGGGAGAGGAGGCTCTGAGGGGGGCTAGAGGTGGAGGAGAAGAGTCCTGCAGGAAGCCGGAGCCAGGGAGCGGGGAAGTGCACTGGCCGGGGCGGCAAGAGGGCCGAAAAAGGTGCTGCTGGGCCACCAGGGAAACAGCAGCTAGAAGCCCCAGCGAGCGGGGAGGCCCGGCCCTGGGCAGCCACGCAGGCCCCCAGGCTCTGTGGAAGCTCCAGACAGCTGCCGGTGAGCTGGGAACTGGTGGCGGGGGCAGCTGGCCCGCCATTGCCAGAGACAAAGTCCGCACTGTCCATGACTGGGAGGGGCTCATTACAGAGGCTGCATAAATGGCTCTGCGGAGAGCTGGTTGGCTTGGAAGAGTGGTGCGGGTCCACGGAAGGGCTGGACAGTGTAGGCGGACCCCGGACAGTGTTGACTGACAGGCCCGGCCTCCTCCCAGAACTGCGGGGGCGGGGCCAGTCATCACGGGTACCAGCGAAGTTGCGGGCTGCCCTGCAGGGGTGCTGGGTGCTCCTCACTGGGAGGAACCTCCCCCAGGAGTGGGAGGAGGCATCCTGCGAGCTCCAGAACACCGGCAGCCCTAAAACCCAGCCAGGCTGTGGAAGGCCCAGCCTACCTGGGGGCGGACACTCAGAATCAGCCCTGAATGTGACAATCAGAGGACCTGCCACATGCCAAGACCAGCTAGAATATAAACTATAGACTGTAAAGTCCTGACCAAGAAAAAGAGGCAGCCTCAGAAAAGGGATTGCTGCTAATCTCAAGCACCTGAGTTATACCAAGAGCAATATGAACTATTACTCCCCAACATATCCTTTGCAAAAGTTAATTCTCACATATTCTTAATCCCCCCCCATACCTCAATCCACCTAAATACCCAAGACCCTCCCCCTACTCTCGAATTAAAGTCTACTCACTCTGTGGCTATAATGCATTCCCAGTCCTCAATCTAAGTATTCCTCCCTTCCCCAGCCACCTAAACCCTTTATTTTTTTCTTCCTTCTTTTTTTTTTTTTTTTAATTTTTTTCTTTTCCTTTTCTTCCTGGTAAAGCCCACAGGTTCTGGCTCCACCTGGACCAATCAGAAATCATAAAGGGGGAACAGACACCTAAAATCTTTCTTTATTAATATCGATTTCTATTTGTCTTGTGACTTTCTCCCACTTTTTTTCTTTCTTTCTCTTTCTTTCTTTCTTTCTTTTGTTCTTTCTTTCTTTCTCCTTTCTTTTCTCCTGATAAAACCCACTGGTCCTGGCTCCACCTGGACCAAACAGAGAACAATAAAGGGTGAACAGACACTTAAACCTTTTATTTATTAATATTGATTTCTCTTTCTCTTGTGACTTTCTCCCATTATTTCTTTCCTTTTTTTCCCTCTGCTAAAAGCCCTCAGGTCCAGGCTCCATCTGGACCAGTCAGGGATTATTAAGGGTGAAGAGCCAACTAAACCCTTTCTTCTTATTATTATTATCATTTTTATTTCTTTTTTCCTTTTGCATTTTTTTTTGTTTGGTTAGGTTTGGTTTTTTGTTTTGGGGATTTTTTTGTTTGTTTGTTTGTTTTTGTTTTTGTTTCTGCTAAAAGCCCACAGGCCAAGAATACAACCAGACAGCCCAAATAAAGGACACACCAAGAACAGAAAGTGGAGAAAATCTGGGAGATGGCAACACTGAACTCCACAAATCTCCTATCACAGAAGGGTGCTCAACTAAGGCAAGGAAGCAAAGCAGGTTAACCCAAGGAAAGAACAAAATAAATAAATAAATAAATAAATAGCAAGAACGGACACCCAAAATGGGGAAAAAAAGAATCAGTCCATCACCAAAAGGAAAGGAAGAATCCCCAGAAAAAAAAAAAGCAAAACAAAATGAAACAGACGCACCTGGAATATCAGATAAGGAATTAAAACGAATGATGATAGAGAAGCTCAGTGAGCTCAGCCAATCAAAGAAAACTGTAAACAACTCCAGGAGAACTACAAACAACTCCAGGGAAATTACAAAGAACTCCAGGGGAATTACAAAGAACTCCAGGGAAATTACAAACAACTCCAGGGAAGTTACAAGGAACTTACTGAGAACTACAACAGCATGAAAAAGGACATGGAAACTATCAATAAGTGCCAGCAGGAAATGAAGAATACAATTTCTGAATTGAAGAATACAGTAGAAAGAATCAACAGTAGGCTAGAGGAAGCAGAGGACCGGATCAGCGAGTTGGAGGATAATGTAGACAACTACTCCAAGACGGTACAAGAGAATCAAAAAAGGCTGAACAAGACTGAAGAGGGGTTAAGAGAGCTGCAGGACAACATGAAATGTAACAACATCCATATCATAAGGATACCAGAAGGAGAAGAGAAACAAGGAATGGAAAACCTGTTCAAAAAAGTCATGATAGAAAATTTCCCTAACATGATGAGTGAAAACATTAATCCAGTTCAGGAAGCATGCAGAGGGTCCCAATGAGGATTAACCCAAACAGACCAACACCAAGGCACATTATTATAAAATTGGCTAATTTCAAAGACAAAGAGAGAATCCTAAAAGCATCAAGAGAGAAAAGACAAATAACATACAAAGGGGCTCCAATAAGGCTATCAAATGATTATTCAACAGAAACAATTCAAGCCAGAAGGGAATGGCAAAAAGTATTTCAAGTAATGGTAAACAAAGGCCTGCAACCAAGAATACTGTACCCAGTAAGACTCTCATTCAAGATAGAAAGAGAAATAAGGCGCTTCCCAGACAAAAAAAAAAAAAAAAGTCTAAAAGAATACATCTCTACCAAACCGAATTGCAAGAAATGCTAAAGGGTATGCTTTAAATGTAAATAAATAAATAAAATGAAGAAGTAGAGAAAGCCAAAGAGGAATACAGACACAAAGGGAGAAAATGGCAATGAATAAGTATCAATCAATAATCACCTTAAATGTAAATGGATTAAATGCACCAATCAAAAGACATAGGGTAGCCGAATGGATAAGACAACATGACCCACATATATGCTGTCTTCAAGAGACCCACCTCAGAACAAAAGATTGACACAGATTGA
>PVIW01012891.1:0-29951 GCA_004026585.1 Noctilio leporinus | reverse complement strand
CCTATGTTCATAGCAGCACTATTTACAATAGCCAAGTGCTGGAAACAGCCTAAGTGCCCATCAGTGGATGATTGGATCAAAAAACTTTGGTACATTTACACAATGGAATTCTATATAGCAGAAAGAAAGAAGGAACTTGTACCCTTTGCAACAACATGGATGGAACTGGAGAGTATTATGCTTAGTGAAATAAGCCAGTGTGTGAAGGACAAATATCATATCATCTGACCCATTACGGGACAATAATGAGCAAAACTAACAACAAGCAAAACAGAACCACCTATATGAATACAAGGAATAGGCCTTCAGTGGTCAGAGGGAAAGGGGTTCGGGGGAGGGGTGAGGCAGAGGCAAGAAAGGGAAGCAGCTTAGACAAGAACCTAGTATAAAGGAACCATGGACATGGACAACAGGTGGGATTGACTTTGGGGGGAATGGGTGGGTGGGGAGGGCAACAGAGGGGAGCAAAAAAGGGGATGGATGTAATACAACAACAATAAAATTAAAAAAAAAAAACACAAAATACTAGATATCAAACTATATTACAAAGCTACAGTAATCAAAAACAGCCTGGTACTGGCAGAAGAAGAGACAAATAGGTCAATGGAACAGAAAAGAGAGCCCTGAAATAAACCCGGGACTCTATGGGCAACTAATATTTCACAAAGGGAGAAGGAACATAAAATGGAGTGCAAATAGCCTCTTCAAACAAGTAGTGTTTGGAGAACTGGACAGGCAACATGTAAAAAAATGAAACTAGACCACCAACTTACACCTTACACCAGAATATACTCAAGATGGATAAAAGACTTAAACATAAGCAGTGCCAACATAAAAGCCCTAGAGGAAAATAGGCAAAAAAAATTGTAGATATCCCAAGCAGCAAAATTTTCACTGAAGTATCTCCCAGGGCAAGGGAAATAAAGCAACAAATAAACAAATGGGACTACATTAAACTGAAAAGTTCCTAGTCAGTGAAAGAAAACATCAACAAAATAAAAAGGGAACCAACCACATGGGAAAACTTATTTCCCAATGATACTTCAGACAAGGGTTTGATCTCCATAATATATAAAGAACTAATACAAGTTAACAGCAAGGAGACAAAATACCCAATTAAAAAATGGGCAAAGGACCTGAATAGACACTTCTCCAAGGAAGACATACAAAGGGCCCATAGAATGTTCAACATCATTAGCTATCAGAAAGATGCAAATTAACACCTTGAGATACTACCTCACATCTGTCAGAGTGCCAATCATCAACAAATCAACAAACAACAAGTGCTGGCAAGGATGTGGAGGAAAGAGAATCCTGGTGCACTGCTTAGGGGAATGCAGGCTGGTGCAGCCACTATTAAAGAGAGTATGGAAATTCCTTAAAAACCTAAAAATGGAACTGCCTTATGACCCAGTGATTCCAATGCTAGGAGTATACCCAAAGAATCCTGAATCACCAATTCAGAAGAACCTATACACCCTATGTTCACAGCAGCACTATTTACAATAGCCAAATGCTAGAAACAACCTACGTGCCCTTCAGTGGATGAATGGATCAAAAAATTGTGGTACATTTATAAAATGGAGTTCTATGTAGCACAAGGAGGAAGAGAACTTCTACCATTTGCAATATCATGGATTGAACTGGAGAGTATCATGCTTAGTGAAATAGGCCAAGCAGCAAAAATTAAATACCACATGTTCTCACTTAATATAGGAGACTAATGAACAAACAAACAAGCAAACAAAATACAACCAGAGACATGAATACAAGGAACACACTTTCAGTGTGCAGAAGTCAGGGGGTGGGGGTTGGAGAGAAGGAGGCAAGGAAGGGGAACAGTTTAGTCAAGGAACTAACATGGATGACACATGGGCATGGACAACAGGAAGGACTGCCTGTGGTGGCGGGGGATAAGGAGGGTGGGGAAGGGGCGGCAGAGGGGGAAAATGAGATCAATGTAATATAACAATAAAAATGTTTTTAAAGTATATAACACGAATGTAATTTGGAAAAATATTTTATCCCCCCTCCACCAAAAAAAAAAAAAGAGGAATCACACAAACCTTATTTTGTATCCTGTAACCTCTCCATACTCACCACTTCCATATAGTTGATCTGTTCCTATTCTTTGGGTGCTTTGTTTCATTGCTTGGTGGTGTACTTGCCCACTGATACTGCTGTATTGCCATAGCCCTAATACAATGCAGTTCTACCATCTTTTAACCCACTACCTCCCCTTAATATTCTATCAGTCTCTGGTACTCATGAAAACAAGAAGGAGGAAAACAAATACATCTTTTTCGCTGACATTTAGGATGTATCTATATATTCTCAACACATAGTGAAAAACTTAAAAAATAAGATATGAAACCCTTATTTTAAATCCTTATTCAACTGATGGACTCATAGATTAAAATTTCAATGGTGAAATGCAAGGGTAGTTCAACAGAGGAAAAGCAACCAATGTAATATAATAACAGAATAGCACAGCCACTGTGGACAATGGTACACCAACTCAGTAAGTTAAATATAAAACTACCATATGATCTACCAATTTCACTGCCAGGTATATACACAGAAAAACTGAAAACAGGGATTTAAATACTTGTACACAAATGTTCACAGCAGCATTATTCACAATAGCCAAAAGGTGGAAACAACCCAAATATTCATCAGCAAATAAACAAAATGTAATCTTACTTAGCATTAAAAAGGAATAAAGTACTGATCCATGCTATAATCTGGGAGAACTAGGAAAGCTTTTAGCTCAGTGAGTAAAGCCAGACACAAAAGGTCATGGATTGCAGTAAACCCCTGTCAGGTCCTGGAGCTTTGAGAGCTTTAGGACAAGCAGATTCTGATGGTGGGCAGGCCTCTCTCCTGGTGGGGCAGATGGCTATGAGGATGGGATGGTGAGGTGAGCCTCTCTCCCTTGGTGGGACATGCAATGGTGGAGCCCTCTACGGGAATGTTCCTGGTGGCTGCAGTGCAAGTCATAGGGTAGAATTTCCATGACTAGTGGGATGCGGCTTTGCAAATACCCCTCCACCAGTGGGATATGGCTTCCCCAAAGTGGGAGAGAGCCTCCCAAAGGGCATGGATGTTCCCAGCCATGGAAGCCGAGTTGCAAGTGCAACAGTTAAAGTAGGCTGAAGAAGACCTGAGCGTCAGCTTACAAGTCCTTGGGAGATGTTCTTCCAGAGGTAAAGATAGAGGAGCACCTGGCAGTGGAGGAGCGGACCACAGTCCCTAACACTAAGCACAAGTATTCCTCTATTGATACATACCTGCCTGTTGAAATGGCAGATGGAGCATGAGATTGCCCTAGTTCCAGGTGGTGGGGCAGCTAGACCCTGTAGCCAGGCAGCTGGTCACTTGTTACCTGCCATAGGCCTGCTGAAGCAAGCACCCGCTGATGCCAGGCAGCTGCCCAGCTGGCAGACCCAGGGGTGTGGCACACCAAACTGGAGAGCTGCAGCTTCCCCCTCCCTCTGAAGATGGGTGGTGGCAGCCTCCTGGCCAGGAGGCTACAAGCCAGGGTGCACAGCTGGCCAGAGTATGGGGCCACAATTCCACACCCGCTGGAGTATGGAGGCGACAGCTCCTACCACTCCTGCAATGGAAGCGCCAGAGGGCAGGGGAGCGTGCTGCAGCCTGGAGGCTAAAGGCCCAGACAGCCCCGGGGAGGGAACACCAGGCCCAGGGGCAACCAACATAGCAGCTCTGAAGAGGCAAGTGTTGCCTTTGGATATACTGACTTTTTGTTCTAAAGTATATACAGCCTCCTTTGTTCCAAGGTGTATATAAAATGCCCTTGCTGAAAGCTAGATGCGTGCCACTGTTGGGAGGGTAGACAAACCGTGCGTGGAACACCCATACCCTTGCGAGCTTCCCGGCCCTTCGGTCATTAGCCTGCTGCTACCTGCAATGAAGCATGCCAAATCTCCTGAAAGCTCCTTGTAAGTCCATGTTTATCACCAGACCAGACCAGAGGCCTGTCCACCATCAGAATCTACTGGTCCAAAGCTCAAAGCTCCAGGACCTGACACCCCCCTTAGCCTTAGTTCACATTCTGTGGTTTCACTTACCCACAGTCAAATGTGGTCTGAATATGTTAACTGAAAAATCCCAGAAATAAACAACTCAATACACAATTCATAAGCTTTAAACTATGCCCTTCTGAGTAGTGTGGTGAAATCTCACGTTCTTTCCTGCATCCTGTCCAGGCTTATTCACGCAGTATACCTTAGTGGCCACCCTCGTTATCAGATGTACGTACTGGTGAGGTATTGCAAGAGACTGCTCAAGTAACCCTTATTTTACTTAGTAATGACCCCAAAGTGCAAGAGTGGTGATGTAGGCAATTCAGATGTGCCTAAGAGAAGCCATTAAACACTTCCTTTAAATCATTACCAAGTTCTATCTATGAAACTGGGAAGGAAAAAGAGATTCATGCTAGTTCTGCTGTTGTATCTCAAACTACAAAAGTTACAGTTACAGTGCATAAGTGCGTAATTTAAATGGAAAAGACATTAAATTTGTGGGTGGAAGACAGGAACAAAATATATATTCAAACTGATGGCAACATGTCACACCAGAAAGCAATGAGCCTATATGAAGACCTCAGCAAGGGACCCCCTGAAACGAGGGACCACATTCATGTTGACTTTCATTACAGTATATTGTTCTATGTTCTCTTACTAGCTATTGCTAATCTTTCACTGTGCCTAACTTACAAGTTAATCTTTATTTTATATATACATTTATAGGGAAAACATGGTACATATAGGATTTAATACTATCTGCAGTTTCAGGAATCCATTGGTGGTCCTGGAATGTGTCCCCAAAGATAAGGGAGGCTACGTACATGATACCTATTAGGATGATTTCATTTATGGAAATATCCAGAAGAGGCAAATCCACATTGTAAAAAGCAGACTGGTGGTTGTTTGGGGCTAAGGAAGAGGGAAAATGGGAAGTGACTGCTTATTGGGAATAGGGGTCTTCTCTGGAGTGGCGAAAAGGTTTTAGAACTAGATAGTTGACAGTTGCACAACACTGTGCAGGTACTCAATGCCACTAAATCATATATTTTAAAAAAGGTAATTCTGTTATATAAATTTCACCTCAATTTAAAAAATTTCAATAGTCATGGTTTCTATAAAGAGTATGTTGCCTTTTTCTGTTAAAAAGCTTAGTTTTACAAAATACATGTTGTATAACTTTATTTATATGAAATTCTACAAAAGCAAAAAAAATTCTAGGAACAAAAAGGAGATGGTGGCCTTGGACCAGGTTTGGGGTACTGACTGCAAAGGGGCATGAGGAAATGTTCTCAATGAAGTTGGTTTTAAAAAGTTGGGTCTTGATTACTCTTTGAAGGCCAGAGTAGGCATTTAATGTTAACCTACTTCTCTGGCATGATTAGAATGTGCTTATGATACCTACTGTGCAAAGCAATGTAGATGATATATGTTAAAAGTGGTCACAAACAAAAGGCAAACTGACAAATAGTCTGAATACTAAAGAATAATTGTGGTTGCTTACCAATTCTGGAAGAGGACAAATGGTTCCAGTATTCATATATAACCCTTCGACTACAATGAAACGTCGAGTTACACGAGCCTTGCGAGGATTCTTTAAAAGAAAACCCAGACATTTGAAATTTTAGTAACTCCAAAAATAAAATCTGTTACAAGGCTTACTCATTAAAATAAACAAATAGATGGTCTGGATGAATTTTAAGCCCAAGCCTGAGATCGTGCTATTATGATAGGAAGAGTATGGCTTTCTTCTCTCAGACACGTTTTTCAGTTCAAATAATCAACAACTATTCTCCCAATGTTGGATTTAGGTTGTTTCCAAAATGTTTCCTCATTCTCCTTTTTTACATTATAAATATCCTTCAATCTTTGACACCACATTTAATTACCTTCTAAAGACAGCACTCCAGATACAAGTTGAAGGGTATGAATGTTTAAGAACACTGGAATATATCTGCCTCCTTACACTCCAGAAAGGCTGTTTCAATGGAAACTCTTCCCAGAATTATAGGAGGGCCCTCTTTCTAATCATGCATATCAGTGCTGATGCTGATTAATACTATTAGTTCCCTAATTAGAGAGGCAAAAACTCCAAGTCTAATTTCTCTAGTTAATGAAGCCATACTATTTTTCACTTGCTCAGTTATTTGGATTTCTTACATTAAAATGCTGTTTTTATCTACTGTTCTCCCTTTCTCTCTCTTTCTTCATTCATTCATTCTTAGAAGAATATGGAACAAGAGAACCCTGTAGGAAAAGGAATGAAAAATATCTTGGGAAATTAACAACAGAAAATTGATCCTAACCTGAACTAAACTGCAACATTTTAATTCACTTTCTTTCTTTTTTTAAAGATTTTATTTATTATTTTTAGAGAGAGGGGAAGGGAGAGAGGGAAAGAGGCATCAATGTATAATTTCACCTGCCTCCAGTTACAGACCTTGCTGGAGACCCGGCTTGCAATCTGGTTGTGTGCCCTGGCTGGGGAATTGAACCAGCAACCTTTGGGTTTACAGGCTGGCACCTTATCCACTGTGCCACCAGCCAGGGCTAATTCATTTTCAAAGGAAAGATAAGTATCTAAGTAAAAAATGCTAAAAAATGTAACATGTTTACATGAAAATAAAGTTGAAAAAAATTGTTTTTAAAAACCGAAATGTAGTTATTTAGAAAGCCTTTTCTTGGTAGGAAAATGTAGTATAAATTAATTAGTAAAAAAGTAAAACCTATAAAATGGAAATAAATTTCAAGATAATTTTATTTATTATTCATAAAAAAATGTGCCATGAATAATAAGTCAAGTTTTCAATCAGAAATTTGAATATGATGTTTCCAAATTTATATAGTACTAACTTGGCAAAATGAACTCTACAGCAGACTGGCTACTAGTAATACTTCCCAATGCAGTGCTCTTCAATCTGGTATCATTCTATTACTATGTCAGTATAAGGGACACCTTTTTATAATATGTAGAGAAAAAAGTCATCAATGGGATAGTTTCAATTTTAAGGCTTTCCTACACTGTAATTATAAACACTGGCCTGCAGTATATTTAGCATAAATAGTGAGGGTCTATGCATATCATCACAGACTGTATATATTCGTTAAGAGCTGCTCTAAAGCTGTCACCTAAATATAACAAAATCCTAACAAATACCTGAAAAAACAAAAATCAATACAAAAGAAAGAAATGTGATGAGCGTTTTTTATCAGTTCCTCTAGTAATGAATGAGCTGTTCTGAAAAAGCCCACCTGAGCACAGTATTGAGATGAAGGTGGTGGTGACCAGATTCCTAGTCTCGTCCATGCACCACTGTTCCTGCAGAAGCACAGGATGACCTTTTCATTCAAGTCACCAGAAGAAAACAAATAGTTCTAGCAAAGATGCTCTAAACATATTTTCTCTGCTCCACTCCAATTGAACATGGAGTAATGAGTGCCACTCCCTAAGGGGAAGAATAAGTGGCTACAAGAGGAAAACCAGGTTTGGGGACATTGTTTTTCACAGGTATTAGCCAATGAGCTATAGCATGAAAGTGAGGTAGGGAGAAAGAATCTCACTTAGTTCATAAACTCATAAATTAAGATCTGCTGTTACTGTTTCTTCCACTTAATTGCTAGATGATTTATTCTGATAAAATTAACCTATGTTGAATTCAACAGGTATAGCTCATTAACATGCTAAGAAGTACTGGTGTTATTTCTGTTGATTGGAAAGTATATATCCCCTACCCCAAAGGGCAGGCAGTTTCTCTTTCTCTTTTAGAAAGCTGTCTTATTACTTCCCTCCAAATTTGCATAGCTATGCATATGTGTATGTATACACACACACATATATATATATATATATAACTATGGCAGTGGCAAGGCAATTTATTATCGGATTTGACTCTATAACATGAAGTACATCTAATAAGCAGGAAAGTCTTTAATATCCAAATGTGATCCACAGGTAAGTTTTCATGACAAATTACCATTTCATATATAATTTAGCTGGTTAGAAAGTACAAAAGAATTGCATAATTTTGTTCAAAAGAGTCATACCTTTTGATCTTCGATCTCCTGTTCTTTCAGCAGTCGCTCCAGGTCAGCCATATCATTATGCTCAAATAACTTAATGTCACTACGTGATGCCTGCAATCCTTTCTGAATAGCAAAGCAGGCAGCTCTATCCCTATAAGGAAGACAAAACAACCCAATTGGGGTTCAAAGGGCCTTGTCAACACTCTTAAAAAAGGAATGCTTGCTTTTAAAGGGTGACCAACATACACTTGTTAACATAAATATGACAAATAAAATGTCTGAACATTAATATATAATTGTTTGCACTTCCTTCTACAAGTTCTTTTGACAAAACTACATATTGATTCTCTTCTAAGAAGTACACTTTTGCCACATTTTCACCTCTCAGAAGTCAGCCTGCCTTTACTATGGATGGCATTTCAGCTTACTCACATTTTCTCTTTCTGAGAAATACATGAAGCACTGCATTTCACTATAGTGGCATTTCTGATTTGAAGGCCACACTACTCTGCTGTTATACCTTGTCATGAGAATACTGGGCAGTTGACTATATCTGTATAACGCAGAGCAGAACTCTGAACCTTGCAGATTAAGCTTCCATGAGATCCTCCAAACTAGGTTAAGTAGGAAGAAATAAAGGTCCATCCAGAAAAAATTCAACCACTGTTAATATAATGAGAATGGTTTGTATGACATCGATGCAACTGGGTAGACAAGAAGACTGGACTGGAAGAATGCACATGTGTGAACAATGACAACTTCACTGTACCTGTCAGTGGAGGTGGTAGATACCACTGAATGAGCATGTATACTGTATGGCTATTGTGTTCAAAACGACTGAGCAAGTAGAGCAATGAATCTGTATCAAAATTTGCATTAAGCTTGAATACTCCTCCACAGAAACTATTCAGATGATTCAGAAGGCCACAGCTATGGGCAACTGGTGACTGGCAGCTTTATGACAACATACCCACTCATGTATCATGTTTCATGCAGTTTTTTGGCAAAACATCAAATCCCTCAAGTGACCTACAGACCAGATTTGGCACCCTGCAACTTCTGACTTTTCTTTTCTAACACTAAAATCACCTTCAAAAGGGAAAACATTCCAGACCGTCAATGAGATTAAGGAAAATATGACAGGGTAGCTGATGGCAACTGGGAGAACTGTGTGAGGTCCCAAGGTGCCTCCCTTGAAGGGGACTGAGGCATCACTATTGTCCTATATACAATGTTTCTTATATTTTCTTCAAAAAATGTCTCTTTTCTTCATATTACATGGCTGGATGCTTTCTGGACAGATCTTTTGTGTGTAATTAAAAAACAAATTTTTTTTATAGAGGGGAGCAAAAAGGGGATGGATGTAATACAACAATAAAATTAAATTAAAAAAATTTTTAATAAAAGATTTCATTTATTTTTTTTTTTTAGAAAGAGGGGAAGAGAGGGAGGAAGAGAGTGAGAGAAACATCAAAGTATGGTTGCCTTTCACGTGCCTCCACCTGGGGGTCTGGCTGGAGACCTGGCTTGCAACCCAGGCATGTGCCCTGACTGGGAATCAAATCAGCAACCCTTTGGTTGCCAGGCCAGCACTCAACCCACTGAGCCACATCATCAAGGGCCAAATATATATATATAATATATACGTAAAGCAGCTCTAGCCAGGTGGCTCAGCTGGTTGGAGCATCATCTCATGCACCAAAAGGTTATGGGTTGTGGGTTGCTGGTCAGGGCACATACCTAGGTTTCAGGTTTGATTTTCAGTTAAAGTGTATACAGGAGGCAACTGATCGATGTTTCTCTTCCACATTAATGTTTCTTTCTCCTTCTTTTTCTCTCAAATTAATAAAAACGTCCTCAGGTGGTGGTTAAAAAATAACAATAAAATAAAATAAAATAAAATAAACTCATGTAGACAAAAACAACAGCATGGTGATAACCAGAAGGATACAGGGATGAGGGGAGGTGGAAGAGGGCAAATGGGGAACAAATTGAGATGGAAAGACTTTACTTTGGGTGGTGGGTGCAAGATGCAGTATGAAGTATGCAGATGATATTTTGTTGAGTTGTACACTTGAAACATATAATTTTGTTAACCAATGTCATACCAATAAACTCAATTAAAAAAATGAGCAAAGGACATCCATAGACACTTTATCGAAGAAGACATACAGATGACCAACAGATAATATGAAAAGAAGCTCAATGTCACTAATCAGAGAAATGCAAACTAAACCCACAATGAGATATCACCTCACACTTGTTAGCATGGCTATCATCAATAAACCAACAAACAAGTATTAATGAGGATGTGGAGAAAAGGGAACCTCATGCACTGTTAGTGGGAATGCAGATTAGTATGGCCACTGTGGAAAACAGTATGAAGGTCCCTCAAAAACTTAAGGCAGTGGAATTCACTGCCTTAGGATGCAGTGAATTCCACTTCTGGGTATATATATATGAAGAAACTCAAAAGACTAATTCAAAAAAACATATGTACCACTATGTTCATTGTAAAGTCATTTCCAACAGCCAACATATAAAAGTAACCCAAGTGTCCATCAAGACGGTGGATATAAAAAAGGTATGGTACATATGTACAATGGAATATTATTCAGTCATAAAAAGAATGAAATGCTACCATTTATAATGGCATGACTGAACCTAAGGGGGATTATACTAAGTAAAAGATGTCATTTAAAGAAAGATAAAAGTGTACCATTTCACTTATGCAGGGGTGGACAAAAATAGGCTTCCAGTTGTAATACAAATAAATAATATAATAATAAATAATCATATAGGCATAAACTCTGGTTTGTGTACTCAAAACTATAAACCTACTTTTGCCCACCCCTGTATATGGTATCTAAAGAACGAAAGTTACAAAGAGTCATGAGATGTAAAATATAGGATGGAATGTAGTCCATTATATTATAATAACAATGTATGGTACGAGTTGGGTACTAGAAATATCAAGGAGAACAGTTTGCAAAGTATATGGCTATCTAACCACTATGTTGAACATTTGTAACTAATCCAAATAATGTGGAATGCACACTGTAATTGAAAAAAAATTAAAGAAACCATAAAAAATATTTTCGAGGGGTTGGATGATGGTAGCCAAGTAAGTTGAAGCAGAGTCCATTTGCTCTTGTCCCCAGTTTGATGTTCTGAAAAATAAACTGAACATTCAATGGAATCTTAGTTGATAGGAAGTTTGGAAGCCAAGGAGTACAGACATAATGACGGGTGGTAAGGAGATTTTATAGGTGGACTGGGAAATACCCAGAGTGTGGTGCCTGCATCTAAGGAGAGCCTGGTCAGCAATCACAGCTTTGCAGCTCCCTCCTGTTTCAGGGCAGTGAATCCCCAGGCCCTGGCTGGAACAACTAGGATATACACAAAGTTGGGGAGATACAGGCTACATACATACACAAAGAAAGACATACACACACACACACACACACACACACACACACACACACACACAGTGAGCAGCACACCCATAGCTACAGCAGCAAATGCAAACCAGGAGACAGACAGTGAGAGAGGGATACTATCTGCACCTGGGTCTGGTGAAGGAAGGCTGGTGAAGGAGGCTGGTCTTGGCCAGTGAGACTGGGAATCTTGACTTTTTTTGAGAGATGGCCTGAATGGAAAGCCAGATAGTGATTCAGTGCTGCAGTGGGTGTGCCCAGAGAGACTTTTTAAAAGGGGAGCTGAGGCATGCTGGGAAGGAACCCTATGCATAGCTGCCCTGACAGCAAGGGGAAAGGCTCCCTACACTGTCCTCATATTTTGGGATTCCTTTTTCTTTTTGTTGTTCTGATTTGGGTGTTTTTTGCTTGCTTATATTCTAACTTGCTAAAAAAGGAAGAAAAGGAAGCACTGGACATATTGTCTATACCTAATGAATTTATCAAATACAATTTATCACAGTTTACTAAACATAATTTTTACCTCTAATGCCCCTACTGATTTTAAGTAGAATAATTTAAAAGTCTGTATAAGAGAATAATTAAATTATCTAATGACTCACTAGAAACTAAAGTTCAAAGAGACTGGGTATAACATATGAAAGTGAATTTAGCCTAGGTTTTCTTGCAGGTAAAACCAAAGATGATATAGTGCTTATTACCTGACAAAGGAAGAATATAAATTCAGTTGTAACTATACACTTTTTATGAACTTAAAAACTCAAAAAGAAACTTATTGTGGGGTGCTTATATGAAGTTATACTGGACATTGTAACTATGTTTTATTAAAAGCTAGAAACGCTGTTTACAGTAATAAGCAGTTCTCAAGTCTGTGATGAGTCTCCCTTATTTGTTTTTTTTAAAAAAAGATTTTATTTATTCTTTTCATAGAGAGGGGAAGACAGAGAGGCAGACAGGGAGGGACAGACATCAATGTATGGTTGCCTTTCACCTGCCTCTAGCTACAGATCTGGCCGGAGACCTGGCTTGCAACCTGGTTATGTGCCCTGGCTGGGGAATTGAACCAGCAAACTTTGGGTTTGCAGGCCGGTGCCTTATCCACTGTGCCGCCAGCCAGGGCTGCTTATTTGATTTTTTAACTATGTGCAAAAAAATAATAGAAATATTCACTTTCATGATCACACGGGAAACACTATTATAGGTCATGTACTGAAGAGCTCCCATATTGTTGCAGGGGTGATAGGAAAGAATGAGCAGTATGTGCCCTGAAACCCCAGGCTGCCAGTGCTGCAGCCCATGCAGACTTGCTGAGCATGTGTAGGTACACGTGCATATGTACATGAGGAAGGCCTGAGGACCAGAGGGAGTGCCCATGTGGTCTTGGATTTACAAGGTACCAGACTCCTCTTGCTGGAAGGCCTTCTCCACATGTAGCAGGGGGTCTTGACCTGGTCTGAGAGGTTGGGAGACTTTCCTGCAGATACTATGTTAGGTGAGCATGAATTAAGCAGGAGATAAATGAGAAATAATATTTTTAGCATGTGCAAAGACCCTGAGGTGAGAGGAAACTAGCATATAAGCTGATGATACTAGACCATGATGATCTGAGGGAAAATGGTTTAAAATGAGCCTGAAAAAGTATAGAACATGCAAGATCAAAATAAAGAATTGGCAGCCAAGATGGAGGTGTAGGTAGACAAACATGCAACACATCTCCTTCACAACTAGAAGAGATTTATATCTACCTCAAAACTAAATAAAAACAACACAGAAATTTCACAAAATCAAACTACATGGAAGTGCAACAAATAAAGGAGTAAAGAAATACTCAGCCAGACAGACAGGTAGGAGGGGTGGAGCCAGGGAGGAGAACAGCAACAGCAGCATCAGAGCTGAGGCTGCAGTGAAAAGCACAGTCACACATTTAAAACTGGGAAGTGATCCCAGAACCAGATCACACAGTCCACGGTTCCTGCGCCAGGGAGGAATAGAGCCACATTGCTTCTGACTGTGAAAACCAGTGGGGGTTGGCATAGAGAAAGAAACTGCTGGTCTCAACAGGCAAGAGACACTGTTTCCTCTCAGATCCCTTCCCCACACATAGTGACAATGTGGTGAAACGAATCACACAGCACTGATGAATTCCTAAGGCTCCAACCCTTATAATATAACAGGTGTGAGAGAACTACCTAAGACACAGAGGCAAATAGAGAAAGCTGTCAAGCTGAGAAGACAGAAAAGTATGACCCACAAGAGGGAGCGGATCAAGGTGCCAGTGGGAGAACTGAGTGATGAAAAGGTAAGTCAACCTAACAGACAAGGAGATAGCCAGCCTAATAGACACAGAGTTCAAACTGCTAGTGATTAAGATGCTCACAGACTTGACAGATACACTTAAATACAGCAAACGCAGAAAGGAAGAAGTAAAGCCTAGGCTATGTGAAACAAAGAAAAATCCACATGAAACCCAGGGTGAAGGGAAGGAAAACAGGGTTCAAATCAATGATCTGGAATATAAGAAAGAAAAGAACAATCAGTACAGAAAGAGGAAACAAGAATTGAGAAAAGAAACAAGGAGAGGCATAGGAACCTCTGGGACAATTTTAAATGTGTCAATATCTGAAGCATGGGGAGCCAGAAGAAGAAGAGGGAGAGCAAGAAATTAAAAACTTATATGAAATAATAATGAGGGAAAATTCCCCAAATTTGGTGAAGGAAATAGACATACAAGTCCAGGAAGCACACAGTCCCAAATAAGATGGCCCCAAGAAGGACTACACCAAAACACATTATAATTAAAATGCCAAAGGTTTAAGATAGAGAATCTTACAAACAACAGAGAAAAGTAACTCTTGAAAGGGTTCCTGTAAGACTATCAGCTAATTTCTCAAAAAGAAACTTTGCAGGCAAGAAGGGACTGGCAAGAAGTATTAAAACTGATGAAAAGCAAGGACCTACAACCAAGACTACTCTACCAGCAAAGCTATCATTTAGAATGGAAGGGCAGATAGTGATTCCCAGACAAGGTAAAGCTAAAGGAGTTCACCATTACCATTATATATATATGAAATGTTAAAAGAACTTAAGAAAAAGAGGTTCAAAATTATAAACATTAAAAAGATAACAAATTCACAACTATCAACAACAAAATCTAAAACAACAAAAACAACAAATTAAGCAAACAACCAGAATTAAGATCAGAATCATAGATAAAGGGATCATTGGGGGGTTATCCGCTGGGAGGGGGAAGGAGGAGAAGGGGAGAGGGCACAGGGATTAAGAAGCATAGATGGTGGGTGCAGAATAGACAGAGAGATGTTGAAAACAGTACAGAAAAAGGCAAAGCCAAAGAACTTACATGCATGACCCACGGACACGAATTTCGGGGGATGGGATTGCTGGAGGGGAGGGGTGTGCTGGGCAGAGGGAGGCAAAGGAAAAGAAACTGGGACAACTGTAACAGCATAATCAATAAAAATAAAATAAAAACAATAAAGCCTTGTATATTATTTTAGGAACAATGGAAACTCCTAAAAGAACGTGACACAATCCGATTTACATTTTAAAGAAAAAGATTATCCTGGCTGTGGTGTTAAAAAAAAGAGGAAGCAAAAGTTAATTTGTTTTCTAAAATTCAAAGTAAACCTGTTTTTAAAATTAAATAAGTCACTTAATAGTCCACTTAAAAGATAACAGAAGCTTGGGCTACAGGCAGTTGCTTCTGACAGGTGTAAGCAGCTGCATTCGCCACACAAACCCATGCCCTGCTTCTTTCTGCTTTTCCTCTCCATTTAAATGGCAACCCATCCAGTGCATATGCATGTGTGTGGATTTGCTCATGGGAAGCGAGGTCCTCAACTCATGGCCTTCATGTTTTTAACATGCCATGAAGCAAGGCCAGCAGAGACTAGGAGTTGGGATGCAGGTACTGAAAAGTGAAGTGATTCTGCCAGGTAGTATGAGCGGGTTGTGACCACAGATTCACAAGGGTACAAAAAATCACAGAGCTGCATATGGAAGGCAGATGGCTGGCTTCATCCTGGGTAGGTTTGGCTTTTCGATAAAAATAATATCATAATGAAAGGTAATTGAGTACCAACACCTTTAGGTACTCATCCTTCAAATGACAGTCTCAAAATGCTGCAGAATTACTTGACTGGGGTGACTATATTTTTCTTTAGAAATAAAAAATTCAGTATTATTTTAGGCATATAATCTCTTTGAAAGGAATTTTCTAGGAGGGTTAATATTATTTCCAAAGGAATTATAACTGGAAATGTAGGTAAAGGTTACTTACACAAACACAATGTCCCCTCTCTTAGAGTAAGCAGGAATGGCACTGGCTATGGTAGCAAATCCATATGAGTAGATAATAGCTTCTTCTGTCTTCATAAATTTTGCTAGACGGTCTTCCAAATCTAAGTGCACATCTATTTTAATAATAAAAAGTTAAATGGTTAAACTGTTATATAACCTTTTTACTAATTAAAGAATAAAAATAAAGTTTAGTTATTAATACTGTCACTTTATGGTCAAATTGTAATTGTTTTTAAGTTATAAATGATATCAGATTTATTAAGATAATTCTGGACCAATACTATTTTTTAAATCTGTGAAGTGAATGAGTTACTCATCAGCTCTAATGTGGGGTTTTGCTTTGGTAATCCTAGCTCAAGAATTCAAGTCCCAGTGACTTTACCAGCTTAAAGTCCCTCAACCAAGAGCAACAATACTTTACTAATGTACAATATTAATTATTAATGACTTCTTCCATTTCAGCACAAGGTACCAAACTAGGTGCCAAGATAACCATAAACTGGCTCTTAAAGGGAAAAAAGAAGAAAAGTTGCTCATTAAAACCGATAGACAAACAAACAAAGGAACCATACTCTGCATCAAGACAGACTTTGAGCAGTGGTGGTCACCCCTTCACAGATAGTATCAGTAGTTAGTTGTAGCATCTCCCATCACTCTTCAGGATTGAGTTTCTACCTAAATTCATTTTTAAGTGTGCTGGGGAATTCAAATTTAAAGTACCAGGAGATGTATGGTCCTTTTATAGTGATAGCCTAAGAGGAATGTTGATCTAATAAAGGAAATAAACTGAAATTATTAAACTTTTTTCCCTCTCTTACATTATGGTTCCTTTGAGCCTTTCAACCTACCAGGCTAAGCCAGGAGGCTTTATACCCTAGGATGGAAGAACAAGCAATGTCTAGAATAAACAGGGTACAGACTGGCTCTGAACCTGAAAGCTTCAAAGTGGTCTTAAAAGAATGCATTATTCAGAAGAGAAAAATAATGTATCCTACTTGATCAAAATGGTACCAAAAGCAAGCTTGGCTCCTCAAGCATGAAATCTGCAACAGCAACACTGCCAAATCTGAGAATTTGACCCTTCAACTGATTGCTGATGCTGCCAATGGAAAGTTTCAGGCAAAATCGGGTAAGAATAAGGAAGCAGCAAAGCACCAAAGAACTAGCCAGTGGCCACGCAGCTGAGCTTGGATGTGCCTTCTTTTTCTCTTCCTTTGTGCTCTCTGGGTGCCTCCCTTCAGGCAGGTCCCCAACACCTGCTCACTTCCCATCAGACATGAAGGTAGGTCCCCAGTGGAAGGTCTCCTTCAAATTATAATGGTGTCTACTGACCCCAAGCCATCAGTTTAGTTGACAGGTGGAAAACCCAAGCTGCAGTATTTCCCTTTCATTCAATCACTATTTCATAAAGAAAAACATGCTATGGATGCAAGCTACTTTTGCTAACTACACAAGTGGCTTTAAATCATCCTATAGACTTAGCTCTAAGGAGCTACTTTCCTTGATTAGCAAAGAGACAGTAAAACAAATTTGGCTTTGTTTCAGAGCTTCACAGTTTTTACACAGTTGATGAAAATTCTATGTTAGGAACACTGTCATTATGTATTAATAGCCATTTTTATGTCCTTGCCATAAAGTGGCAAGGATAATCTCTATTGGTTTTGCCCAGTCTGAAAAGTTTAAAAAAAGACTGACCTTGTCTTGCTCCTACTTAAAGATGCTGGATTAGCTGAAGTCAGCCTTGTGAAATGGGTTTTGTCATAAGTAAATATGAATAAGCTACATAATTTCTAATATATGATAGTTACTCTGCACAATGAAGGAACTCTTGACTCAAGGTACAGGAAGGTGGCAAACAGGAAAACTGCCAGGGCTTATTCTCCAACTTCTGATGTCTGTCTTCTGAGTGTATGATCCACTTCACCAATTGATGCCATAGATTTGTACGCATTACATTCTGATTCACTCTTGACTAGGAACTGACATGGAAGGTAAGAGGCCACAGAGGTAGATGACCAAAATGCCTCTGTCTCTCCTAGCACTGGCTGCCCTGTGCACCTGGCTCCCTCACCAGAAACGAAGAGCTAGGAGCCAGGGTCAGTACAGGAAGCCTGGTACCCAGGATAGGGCCTGTTCATGCCAATTATCAGGGCATGATACTTCAGATCTGAGTGCCCTCATCACAAGATGTGGATCCTGGACAGGCCTAAACTTAGCTGCCCTGTTCTCTTTGGTCCTTCTTCTGTCAAATGGTAACAGATGAGTCTGCATTTATTAAAGGGTTGTTTTGAGAACCTCTGGAATTAATGCTTAAAAATCTGAGAATAATGCCTGGCATGGAAAGGCAAAATATGCTGTGTGTTTGTTCAATTAAATTATTATTTCTAGAATTAAAAAAAAAAAAAAGTTTACTTTTAAAAGTAAAAAGTTACAATGTGTTCTACTTAATTTATCCAAATCCTGAATATTTAAGGGCTATCCTATATTAAAGTCACTTGTTCAATTTCCCATTTATGTAATATAGCTTCTTAATCTCCTAAGAGCAGGTACCAATATTAGAACCGTTTAAAAAACAGTTAACAAATGATACTTTTTTAGACCTCCTATATTTCTCTGTCATATACTGTTTTTAATCTCAAGGCCTGGACACGTTTTCTTAAAGGTAAAAATAATACAACTTATGTACTCAATAGAACATAGATACAATGCTGAATGTTTCTCAAAAATGTTTTCACTGAATCTGCCATGGCTGGTGCGGGTCAGTAGAATGAGTGTCAGCCTACAAACAAAAAGGTTGCCAGTTCAATTCTCAGTTGGGGTACATGCCTGGGTTGCGGGCCATGTCCCCAGCTCGGGGCACATGAGAGGCAACCAATTGATGTTTTTCTCCCTCTCTTTCTCCCTTCCTTTTCCACTCTTTAAAAATAAATAAAATCTTTAAAAAAATTATTAAAAATGTTATCACACAATCTTATTTGCCTTTTACCAAAATGTTCTTAGCTGTACAAACAAGGACTATTTTTCTCCTACTCTGGGAAACTATACTCCTATGACTGGTATGAAAAAGTAGCAGATCTAGGAATTGTATGACCCAATGCTCTTCCTACTAAAACATGAAATCATGGTTTAGTTGACTATTGAAAAAACAAAGAAAAAATATATTTAAAAATAAACAAGTCTTGGGCAGTGGCATAGTGGATAAGATACCGGCCTGCAAACCCAAGGTCGCTGGTTCAATTCCCAGCCAGGGTACATAACTAGGTTGCAAGCCAGGTCTCCAGCCAGGTCCATAGCTGGAGGCAGGTGAAAGGCAACCATTCATCAATGTCTCTCTTCCTCTTTGGCTCTCTTCCTTCCCCCTCTCTAAAAATAATAATAAATAAAAATAAACAAAAGAACAACTGTTTACTGTTGGCTTTAGAACACTATTAAATACCACTCCCTCTCTGCCACTATTTGCCTCATGATCTAATTTGAGGCCAAAGAGCCAAGTAGGCATTATAATATACAAAGCAGATCCTGGGCACCAGCAATAAACTACAGGTAAGTGAGATAGATCTGTATGTATTACAATCAAACAAATAAGTAAGTTTCCAACAAGAGAAACTATCAAGCACACTGGGACCACATTAGCCTGATAAAACCATTTACTTGGTTCTAAAACACACATTAAAACAATGAAATGAGAAAGTAGAGAACCTTCTCATCACACAGTCCTTTATGAGACCATCAAAAGAACTCATGTGCTAGGCCATTAGGAAGTGGAACATTTAACCTAAGAAACTAGATGAATTTTGACTTAATTGTTGTTTGATTTATTTTCTTCTGTACTAATCATCTAATATCATCTAACAGTTACTGTGAAATAAAAAAAGAGAGAATACTTTAAAAAGGAAATGTACTTTTCATAAGCAATTTACATTCATTATCTGAAAAGCTGACAGAAAAGTTAAAAGAGAATATTTTCATCTTTGAAAACAGATGCCTAAATGTGAGACCTCCAGAAAAAAAAAAAAGACAAAATTAAAGGCAACTGTTTTTGGAATCCAGGGAAAGAGCCCAGACCTCACAAATACATAAGCAACTACACAGAAGAGGAAAGGGGTCCCCTTTCAGTGCAAAGGGCAAATGTACCCTAAATATTTAGGATAAGTTAATTGTGTAGGGTTTTTAAAAGTTTTAAAATTTAGCCTTACTGACCTCAAGTAGCTTCTTTGATCTTGTTTAACACTAAAATTTCAAGGCAATTTAATACAACTACAATAATTTAAGTGATTCCTTACAAAATAGGAAAAGATGTAGAAACTATCCTGTTGGAAAACAAAAAAGAAAAAATATAGACAACAGGTATCTAAAGAAAGAAAAAAGATAATAAGTATACATGGGCAACAGTTAAGGAACAAGACACATTTATCGAAGGACAGTGTTCCTGAAAAACATTACGTATTTAGTGTCTTGTTGCAAAAAACACTGCAAATTAATCATCAATCTTTGCCAGATGACATAGCCTGTTTGAAACTTCAACTACATTTAGGATAAAGAAGACCAATGAAGTTATTTACAGGGGAGCTGATACACAACGTGTTGATTATACTTGTACTGCCTCTGGTAGTACATTCAGACACCTGAAAAACACGAATTCAAAGACATATGCATCTCTATGTTCTTTGCAAGATTATTTATAAGAGCCAAGATATATAGGCAACCTCAGTGCCCATATCAAGAGACAAATGCTAAAGAACTGGTGTGTGTGTGTGTGTGTGTGTATAAAATGGAACATAACTCAGTCATTAAAAAGAATGAATCTTGCCATTTGCAACAGTCTCAACAGATTTAAGAGAGCATTA
The DNA here is from genome assembly GCA_004026585.1 of Noctilio leporinus. NCBI lineage: Eukaryota > Metazoa > Chordata > Mammalia > Chiroptera > Noctilionidae > Noctilio > Noctilio leporinus. The sequence goes on along the minus strand of PVIW01012891.1, from coordinate 9,281 downwards.
ACCTGAGTGAAGTAAGTCAGACAAAGAAAAGCAAATACCTTGTGATTTTACTTATATATCAAGTATAAAAAAATCAGAAAACAAAATAAATGAAAAAATAAAACAAAAAATAAACTCATAGATACAGAGAACAAAGTGATGGTTGCCAGGTGGGGAGGGGATTTGGGGAAATGGTGAAAAATGTAAAGGGATTAAAAACTATAAATTGGCAGTTATAAAATTAGTTATGGGGAGCCCTGGCTGGTTTGGCTTAGTAGATTGAGCGCTGGCCTGCAAACCCCAAGGGTCTCTGGTTCAATTCCCAGTCAGGGAACATATCTGGGTTGCAGGCCAGATCTCCAGCCAGGTCCCCAGCTGGAGGCATGCAAAAGGCAACCATACATTAATGTTTCTCTCCCTGTCTTCCTCCCTCCTTTCCCCTGTCTCTAAAAATAATGAATAAAACTAAAATAAATTAGTCATGAGGATGTAAAGTACAGCATAGGGAATACAGTCAATATTATAAGTATGTGTGCAGTCAGATGAGCAATAGACTTATCAGGGTGATTCTAAGTTATACAAACCAATGCTGTAAACCTAAAACTAGTATGATATTGTATGACAATTATAACTGAAAAATAAAAAAATTATTCATTGAGAAAAGACTAAGGGTCAGCAATTTCAGTTTCTAGCTTTAGGGTTGAAGTTAATAAGCTGTGTGACTGAAGAAGTCACATAAATAACCTCTATGCACTTTCTATTCATCTTATGAACAGTTAGGATGCTGGAGAATAAGATTTTTAGGATCCTTTCCAGCTGTAGGATTCTTTAACAGTAATTTTTGCCACCAGTTTCCAATATAAATGATTTAACTGCTAAATATGCTAAGGAATAAAGATGTTTTCTTAAATAAAAACGTCTTAACTGTTTAAGTAGAAAAAGGAAGAAAAGAAAAAGGAAATCTCACAAAAACTCAGAAGTGAAAATAAGGACAGAAAAGACTTCCCCAGCTCTACTTTCCCCACATTCTGACATCTTGTAAGTCAGTGATATTTCCAGGAATATATTTAGCTGAACATTGATATAACATTTTCAAAACTTTTCAGAAAAAAAACAAAACAAACACTTAAACATTAAAAAAAAAACAAAAAAACAAAACACACACACACACTTAATAAAAACCAGAAAATGCCAGGGTTGTCTTTGACAAGTTTCAAGGAGTCCATTCTGTTTGAAATCATATGCAGTCATCTTAATATTTAGTTAGCCAGTTAGCCTCTTCCAGGGTCACCCACAAACAAATCAATGACCCTTTATCTTTATTCCAGAAGGAAGATAGCTACAGTCTAATGGTCCCCCATTCTGTTCTTTCTCCCTGCAAGGTGCCTGGTGCCCAGCTAGAGCTATTCCCCTGCCTCCTTTGCAGGGAGGTAAGACCTGGGTTATGGTCTCTCCTAGTTAATGTGGACAGTGATGTGCAGCGCCACCTGCCAGCCTAAAAGGATACCGCTGTCCTGCACTCCTACTTTGCCATAATGCCTTCCACACTGAAGCAAAGGAAGGGGAGATCCAGGTTTCTGCACAATTATTAAGAGCAGAGCCACTCGCATAGAACCCTTTCCTTAAAACTGTCATACTGCACAGACACAAACCGTGTCTCTTCATAACAGTGCCTCTAGGGGTACATGGAATAGCAACTCAGGCTGTGACCTAACAACTACACACCTAATATAACTATGGGCCTTCTTCACAAATGATATCCAATGCCCCACCAAAAGTTCCAACACAATGTTATAGAAAGTCAAGTAAGTAGCACCAGCTTAATACCAAAACTAATAAATGGTATCTTTTCCAAGGAGTTTGGAAATCAAATGGAATCTTAATTCTTGAAAGCAATAGTATAAAAAATACAACAGAAACATACCAAATGTGCCATAAAATCCTCTAGGTCCACAAGTCCCCACGCCATACTTCTTTAGAGAAGCCAAAGCTGCTGCCTTCATAGAAAAAAAGAAATTAAGAGTTTCAAACTGGCATTTCCTAGTGTTTAACCCATATAACTTCCCCTTCCCTCCATTTTCCTTCCTTCTTAGAACTATGACAACCTAATAACAGGATATAAAGAAAAGACAGAGATTTAGGGATATAGCTTAGAACACTGAAATGTTCTATTAACTCAATTATCAAATCCTTGTTAATGCAATGCTTTTATACTTTTTGGCATTTGTGGACACAAGTCTGTCCTCAAAAGTATTTACTGGCTGATAATCCTAGTACGAAATGAAGTAATTTCCCAGACACATCTCTGATGATTACCAGGTCTGGCTCATATGACACTAAGCCACAACAGACACTCATGCCCCGCTTTGTGGAAATCCAGGTCACAGCTCTACCAGAAAGGAGTAATGGCAGATGCTCACAGAGCACTTTCTGACATTCTTTGTGTGATATGTCTTTGCTTTTATGTCCAATTTTTTAACTCAGTCATACTACCTTTCCACTTCAGCATAGGTGCTACTTACCTTGACCCTAGGGTTATCCAACAGTCCAAGAAAATTAAATGAGGCAAAGTTTATACATTCTTTTCCATTCACTATGATGCTGTGGCTAGGAGGGCTGGGGAAAAGAGACAAGAGTGGTTTATTTCAGTTGATATTAGTGTTACAGCACCCAAACTACCACATTACCCTGGCAATAGATAGGACACACAAGTGTGATATTCTACCCTATTTGCGTACTGGTCTCCTACCTTTTACTTTTTATTTTGTTAAAGTAAAATTAGACAATGGAATATTAAAAATCAGATACTTAGCCAGTAATTCTATTAATTATAGGCTACCCTGTATGCCTAAATTAAGAAGTGAGGAAGAATTCCAAAATGGATAGGTGGCAAAGCTTTGTTTTGATTTTAAAATTCACTTAAGAATAGCTAAATAAAGTACCTCAGAAAAAATTCTGGGATAAGATAAACATGGAGAAAATATAAAATGACAAAAATCCACGGCAGGAATAGGCAGAGCAAGTTACAACCTTAAAATGAACTGATTTTAAAATATTACCTGTAGGGAGCCACTAAATGAGTAAGTGGAATATGGACCCAATTTCTAAAGTTAATGCTGAAATACTATTCACCAGAAATTCCTCCCAACACTCCCGACTCCCCCTGCAAAAGACATTTTTACATAAAATGGAGTGGCCAATTCTGTAGGTACATGCACCAAGGAATGGCTGCAACAGGAGGTGGGCTTCTGAAACACAGCCCATCATGTCCTTGGCTGACAATTGCTGGCTGTAGCCACACTTCAGAAGCACAGGGCCAAGCAACGGGTCATGAGCAATGATAGGGTTGTAAGACCATTTGAGTTAGTCACAACCAGCCTATTTTAACTCAAGGCAACCATAAGAATAGGAGCAACTGGGACTATCAGAAGGCACGGCACAGCACAGAACAAGGGAAAGGACTGTACCTGCAACTTATTTGTTATACCTTTGCTCTGGTTTGCAAGCTGGGCTGCTTTTAAAAATGCACTGTGGCCAGAAAAGACTAGAAACTGCTCTTATCAGTATAATTCAAAGAACTGGTTTAAGAAAAATAAAGATGCTAGAAAACCAGGGAGGAAATGAATGACAACTTCAAGTAAAGCCAAAAAAAGCAGATACAAATTCACAAAAGGCAAGATGACTCAGGGAAAAGAACATGGATTGTAGAATCAATCAGGCACCCTATCTATAATGCTCTATGGCTACTGATGGCTTCAGAAATTTGTGGGCATCACTTGGCCTTTGTGAGCCTCAGTTTCTTCATCCATCAAGTGGGGAGAGAACATTTTTCTTGAAGTAATTGCCATTATATAAGTGGCTGGCTCAAAAAGGGGCTTTCTAAATATTTTCTTCTTTCTCCCTTATGGCTTCAAGGGCTTCTCCTTTCACCCACTGTGATTGTGAATTCATTGTGTCCTTTAGTTTCCTCCTTCTCAGGGCTTCTTAAAGTTCCCCAGGCCTCTCTGATGTGGAGATTCTGACACTCACACAAAGATGCAAAAACACCTATATAGTAATGGTTGCTTCTGTGCAAGTTGAGGCCATTCTACAAAAACTTTAAGTAACCCAGGGAGGAATCCAACTTTCAGAAGAACCACACCCAAAAGTCCCTGACCACAGTAGAGGCAGAAGGACACAGGGATGTCAGGATCTGATTTTTGTCCAGCACTTGAGACGGGGAAAGAAAAGTTTCCAGGGAGAAACAGAAAGTTTACAACTGTGCTCTGTATACATCTGTACCTGACACAGAGATCCTGGAGAATAGACCCTTCAAGGTCACCTTGGATAAGCAAACAAAATCAACTAAGAAAGCCATCCCCGCAACGAAGGCCTCAAGAGATTAGGAAGGAGGAAAAATATTATAAAAACCCTTCTCAGTTAAAAACCACAACATGGTTATTAGCGAGGGCCAGTAATTACATGGTTCATAAATAGCTAAGTGAACTTAGAAATAGGGAGAAATGCCCTGGCCAGTGTGGCTCCATTTGTTGGAGTGTTATTCTGTGCACCAACAGGTTCAATACCAGGTTAAGGCATATGCCTAGGCTGCAGGTCTGATCCCAGATGGGGCATGTACAGGGGGCAACTGATCAATATTTCTCTCTCTTTCTCCTTTCCTATTATACTAGGCCTGTCTAGAAAGTATCCAGCCACGTACTATTAAAAAATAGTCATTTCGTTGGAGGAAAGATGGCGACAGAGTAGAGTGCAGTGCTGATGGTGTTCTCAAGTACCAGAGCAGCTAGAGGACAAGACAGGGAGCCTGAGACATCTTCAGGACCCTAAGAGTTGGAGCGGTCAGCATCTGGACACAGGGGAGCACAGCCCAGAGGCAGAGGAGGCCAGCAGGAGAGTAGATGAGGCGGTTTTGACTGACTGGCCAGCAGGCTGAGGGCAGCTCTGGGCAGTGGCGGCTCTGCCCAGAGGGGCGCGTTTGACCTAGGCCAGCTCCGGGCTCCCTGGCGACAAGAAGTCTGAGCAGTGAAGTGTGGGCAGTAAGGGCAAACGCTGTAGGGAATACGGAATTGAACTCCTGCAGGGGAGGGACTGCATGAGAGCCTCGCCCAAGCAACAGGGAGAGGAAGCTCCTCACAGGGCTAGAGGTGGAGGAGAAGAGTCCTGCGGGGAGCCGGAGCAGGGAAGCGGGGAAGTGCTTCGGCCAGGGCAGCGAGAGGGCCGAAACGGTGCTGCTGGGCCACCAGGGAAACAGCAGCTTGAAGCCCTTGCGAGGGGGGAGGCCCAGCCCTGCGCAACCAAACAGGCCACCAGGCACCTCGGAAACTCCAAACTGCGAGCTGGGAACTAATAGCGGGGGCAACTGACACGCCCATTGCCTGAGACAAAAGCCACAAGGCCCATGCCTGGGAGGGGTTCATCACAGAGGCCTCGTAAAGGACTCCTCAGAGAGCTGTTTGGCTTGGAGGATTGGCACTGGCCGGGGGGTGGGGGGGCAGTATTGGCGGACCCCGGGCACTATTGATGGACGGGGGATGCCTCCTCCAGGAACTGCAAGGGCGGGGCCAGTCGTCACAGGGACCCGCGAGGTTGCGGGCTGCCCTGCAGGGGTGCTGGGTGCTCCTCACAGGCAGGAACCTCCGCGAGGACTGGGAGGGGACACCCTGTGGGTTCCAGAATACCGGCAGCCCTAAAATCCAGCTAGGCTACTGAAGGCCCAGCCTACCTGGGGGCTGACACTCAGAATCAGCCCTGGCTATAACAATCAGAGGCCCTGCCACTCCAAGACCAGCTAGACTACAGACTGTGGAGACCTGACCAAGAAAAAGAGGCAGCCTCAGGAAATAGATTGCTGCTAATCTCAAGTACCTGAGTTATACCGAGAGCTATATGAACTATTAATCCCCAACATATCCTTTTCAAAAGTTACTTCTCATGTATTCTTAATCCTCCCCCTACCTCAATCCACCTAACTACCCAAGACCCTCCCCCTACTCTTGAATTAAAGTCTACCCACTCTCTGGCTACAACACATTCCCAGTCCTCAATCTAAGTATTCCTCCCTTCACCAGCCACATAAACCCTTTCTTTATTCTTTTCTTCCTTCCTTTTCTTTTCTTTCTTTCTTTCTTTCTTTCTTTTTTTTTTCTTTTCTTCTTGTTAAAGCCCCCAGGTTCTGGCTCCACGTGGACCAATCAGACATCATAAAGGGTGAACAGACACCTAAACCCTTTCTTTATTATACTGATTTCTCTTTGTCTTGTGACTTTCAGCCTTTTTTTTTCTCCTTCTTCTTGCTTTTTTTCCTTATAAAGCCCACTGGAACTGGCTCCACCTGGGCCAAACAGAGATCATCAAGGGTGAACAGACACCTAAACCCTTTCTTTATTAACATTGATTACTCTTTGTCTTGTGACTTTCTCCCTTTTTTTTTTTCCTTTCTTTCTTTCTTTCTTTCTTTCTTTATTTTCTCTGCTAAAAGCCCTCAGGTCCAGGCTCCATCTGGACCAATCAGGGATTATTAAGGGTGAACAGCTATCTAAGCCCTTTCTTCTTATTATTATTATCATTTTTATTTCTTTTTTCCTTTTTTTGTTGTTGATGTTGTTTTTTGGTTCTTGTTTTTTGTTTTTTGTTTTTTTCTGCTAAAAGCCCATAGGTCCAGAATACAACCAGACAGCCCAAATAAAGAACACACCAAGAACAGCAAGTGGAGAAAATCTGGGAGACGGCAACACTGAACTCCACAAATCTACTATCACAGAAGGGTGCTCAACTAAGGCAAGGAAGCAAAGCAGGTTAACTCAAGGAAAACACAAAATAAAATAAAATAAAATAAAATAAAATAAAATAAAAAGCAAGCAAAAACAGACACCCAAAATGGGGGAAAAAAGAATCAGTCCATCACCAAAAGGAAAAGAAGAATCCCCAGAAAGACCACAAAATGAAACAGAGGCACCTGGAATATCAGATAAAGAATTCAAAAGAATGATGATAGAGAAGCTCAGTGAGCTCAGACACATCAAAGAAAACTGTAAACAACTCCAGGAGAACTACAAAGAACTCCAGGGAAGTTACAAAGAACTCCAGGGAGGTTACAAGGAACTTAATGAGAACTACAACAGCATGAAAAAGGACATAGAAACTATCAACAAGTGCCAGGAGGAAATGAAGAATACAATTTCTGAATTAAAGAATACAGTAGATGTATCAACAGTAGGCAAGAGGAAGCAGAGGACTGGATCAGCAAGTTGGAGGATAATGTAGACAAATATTCCAAGACAGTACAAGAGAATAAAAAAAGGCTGAACAAGACTGAAGAGGGGTTAAGAGAGCTGCAGGACAACATGAAACATAACAACATCTGTATCATAGGGATACCAGAAGGAGAAGAGAAACAAGGAATGGAAAACCTGTTCAAAAAAGTCATAACAGAAAATTTCCCTAACATGATGAGTGAAAACATTAATCAAGTTCAGGAAGCACAGAGGGTCCCAATGAGGATCAACCCAAACAGACCAACACCAAGGCACATTATTATTAAAATGGCGAATTTCAAAGACAAAAAGAGAATCCTAAAAGCATCAAGAGAGAAAAAACAAATAACATACAAAGGGACTCCAATAAGACTATCAAATGATTATTCAACAGAAACAATTCAAGCAAGAAGGGAATGGCAAAAAGTATTTCAAGTCATGGTAAACAAAGGCCTGCAACCAAGAATACTCTACCCAGCAAGGCTCTCATTCAAGATAGAAGGAGAAATAAGGAGCTTCCCAGACAAAAAAAGACTAAAAGAATACATCTCTACCAAACCAGCATTGCAAGAAATGCTAAAGGGTCTGCTATAAAAATAAGTTAACAAATAAAATGAAGAAACACAGAAAGCCAAAAAGGAATACAGACACAAAAGGAAATATAGCAATGAATAACTTTCAATCAATAATCACCTTAAATGTAAATGGATTAAATGCACCAATCAAAAGACATAGGGTAGCCGAATGGATAAGACAACATGACCCACATATATGCTGTATTCAAGAGACCCACCTCAGAACAAAAGATCAACACAGATTGAGAGTGAAGGGATGGAAAAATATATATCAAGTAAATGGACATGAAAAAAAAAAAGCTGCAGTAGCAATACTGATTTCAGACAAAATAGATTTTACAATGAAGACCATATAAAGGGACAAAGGTGGACATTTCATAATACTTAAGGGAACAATCCATCAAGAAGAAATAACTAAGATAAACATATATGCACCCAACATAGGAGCTCCAAAATATATAAGGAAATTTTTGGAAGAATTCAAGAAAGACATAGACAGCAAAACACTAATAGTAGGGGATTTTAATACCCCACTATCAACAATGGACAGATCTTCCAAACAAAAAATCCCCAGAGACGTTGTGCCATTGAACAACACTTTAGAGGAAATCGACCTAACTGATGTATACGGGGTCTTTTACCCCAAAGAAGCAAAATACACATTCTTTTCAAATGCACATGGATCATTCTCCAAGACAGACCACATGGTATGTCACAAGACAAGCCTCCATAAATACAGGAAAACTGAAATCATACAAAGTATCTTCTCAGATCACAATGGCTTAAAACTAGAAACCAATCTCAAGGGAAAAAACCAAAAATTCTCCAACTTATGGAGACTGAATAACATGCTTTTAAGCAATGAAGGGGTCAACAAAGAGATCAAAGATGAAATCAAAAAGTTCCTGGAAACATCTGACAATGAACACACAACAGCCCAAAATCTATGGGATACAACAAAGGCTGTTCACAGAGGGAACTTTATAGCAATACAAGCCTTCCAAAAAAGGTTACAATAACTTTATAAAAACAACCTAACCACAAAGTTGCAAGAACTAGAGAAGCAACAACAAACAAAGCCCACAGCAAGTAGTAGGAAGGAAATCATCAAGATCAGAGCAGAACTAAATAACTCAGAGATTCAAACTACAACTCGAAGAATCAACAGGTCCAGGAGCTGGTTCTTTGGAAAAATAAACAAAATTGACAAGCCCTTATCCAGACTCATCAGGAAAAAGAGAGAGAGGACCCAAATAAACAGAATCAGAACAGACGGAGGAGAAATCACAACTGATACCTCAGAAATACAAAAGATTGTAAGAAATTACTACAAACAACTCTATGACAAAAAATATGACAACCTGGATGAAATGGACACATTTCTGGAAAGGTATAATCTACCAAAACTGAACCCAGAAGAAGCAGAAAGCCTGAATAGGCCAATAACAACTAGTGAAATTAAAGAAGTAATCCA